>VXBU01006370.1:69259-139126 GCA_013400315.1 Bombycilla garrulus
AGTGCCGGGGGTGCGGGCTGCGGCGGCGGCGGGCGAAGGGAGCGAGGCAGGGAGCGCCGGGGGCGGCGAGGCGGCGCGGCCGGCAGCGAGCGGGGCTGAGGCGGAGGCGCGGCCCGGAGGTGAGCGGGGGTGACTCTGGCAGGAGAGGTGGGAGCGAGCGGCGGAGTTCCCTTCCGCTGCCCCGGTGTGTCACCGTGCCCCGCGGCTTGCCCGGCCATCTGTGCTGCCAGGGCTGAGCAGCCGCCCGGTGCCAGGCAGCGCCGCTCCGCTGCGGGCAGGCGGAGAGTGAAGGCAGAGAGATGCCAAAGGTCGGATGAAAACGAACAACTGTAGATGCTCGCGGTCGGAGTAGGAAAACACAGTCCAAGACCTACGAGTCTGACAAGTTCAGGTCCTGTTTGGCATAACCAGAACATGCTGAAACTTTTTAAGAGCACCTGTTCTAATGAAGGTTGTCCTAATGTACATGCTAGATTTGGGTTGTGCTCAGGAACCCTTTGCTCTGAACCACATTAAGTAGTTTTGAGAAGTCTGCCTAAAACTACAGTCCTTTTCTTTGCTGTTTTCTCAGGGATCTTCATTTGGTAAGGATTAACAGGATGCTGAATTCCAGCAGGCGGGCTTGCAGAATATTAAACTGTATTTTCTTCTGGCCATTACAACCTATCACCTCAAGGCCATAAATTACAGTGTCATCCATGTCATTTTGCAGCTTCACTGAGAAAGCAGTTGAATGCAGCTCTGAAAAGGTTTGCATGCCACACAAAACTGCTCTTTGGGAGCAAAGGTGGTAATTGATTTTTATTCAAGGTCTGAGTGGTGAGGGCACTGATTTAGGAAGTGGGGACCTGGGTTCAATTTGGTCTTCTGCTTAAGGGGATTCCCTTTTAGCAGAGGCAGACCAAACCACTGGCTGTAGTCCGTCCTGTAGTTCAGGGAAGGCACTTGCTCTGTTATGCTATCTATTCTTTGGGACAGCTATCTAGGGGAGCAGTACTCTTTCAGTCACAGACAATTTCTCCCGTATCCTCTTAGAGTGCTGTAGTTGCTAAGGTCATGTTTGTTGCCATGAGTAAAACAGGTCAAGGTTTTTTTGGCCTCCAAGATGTGTGACACGTTATGGCTGTCAGCCACATGCCAGAGCACTCTTCCCTCACAGAAGATGCCTGTCTGCTTGCAGGCTGCCTGCTGCTCGCTGTCTCTGGTACATGGCATCTCCCAGCTGTGTATGAAAGAGTGCAGGAACAGAGCTGAGCCAGCTATGCCGGCCATAAAGCAGTATTGTTGGTCACAGGCTAGCAGCAGTGGTACCTGTGTCCAAGCAGTAGCTCCTGGCTGTGAACCATCAGTGGAGGAAGGTGCCTGTAGGACAGACTTTAGAAATCTGCATCTGTATCCTAATTACCAAGAAGTGGAACACAAAACAAATGGTTGTGTAGCAAAAGAGTTGAATATGAGAATTCATCAACTGTAATATGCAAGTTTCTTGGGGAATTTCTTCAAACTGCCTCTAGACTGATCCTGTGAATTGAAGGCACATTAGCAACAGAAGCACATTAGGGGCATTTATGGAGTGCATTTTCTGCTATTGTGCCTTCTAAAGGAGAACCAGTGATGGACACAGACTTTCACAGAGCATATCAAAGCTCAGTACTTAGTTGGGGATGACTGCGGGATGACTTCAAAAGAATGCTTTGTATTCAAAGTGAGACCCTAAAAGAGGTACAGCATAAGAACTGGAGAGGGGTGTGATCTCAAGCTGCACTGATAGCTTCAGGGAGTCCCCTGTTCATCATCCTGGGTGGATTCAAGCTGAAGGGGTCTAGTTGTACTTGTTTGCAGGGAAGACTAATGAACAGAAATGCTTCTGGTGGTGAAGCAGTGATCTACTCACACAGAAATCATTTCCAGTCCGTGGAGAAAAGGAGGCACTTTTAAGGTGAGATCCATCTCATCCGAAGAGGTAATGAAACAGATCAATGAATCTTAATGTAGAAAAGCTTGTTTCTCTCCACTGGCTCTAAAAGATATCTAGAGAACTGTGTTAGGAGAACTGAATCCTACTCTTGCTCTGTAAATTAAGGTTCAGAAGAAACACTCCTCTAAGTAAAGTACTATGGAATTTATGTTCATTATAAACACTGCTTGATTATTCATCATACTCAACCACTGCACAAATTTTCTCCCGAGAATTCCTTCTTCTTGCCTAAGTACCACATGAGGGATTGTGGTGAGAAAGCTGAAAGCAGTGCTGCAAAAGCATTCTTTGTATTCATCAGGGACTTAGAGAAAATGGCAAGGTCCAGTGTTGTAAAAAAGTGGTTTGTATATGATCAGCAAATAACTTTATTTTAAATTAAGCTTTATTTTTTTTCCATGGAAGCATATCTGGATATTTGTTTCACCAGCCCAAAGGAGCACCAGGGAGTAATAAATGCTGCCCTGAAGTTATCTCAAGTCAGTATGATCAAGCTACAAAACACAGACCATTTAATTCAGACCTTTCCCCTCCAGTAAATTAAAGATATTCTGAACACTTTTTATGTCTCAACAGTAAATAATTCAGTGGGAGTATTTGTTTAAAAATGTACTTCGACAATAAAGGGTTTGCAAGCCCGCTGAATTTGAAGGGAGAGGAGGAGAATGTACAGGCCAAGTCCTGTTTGCGTATCTGATAGTATTTCAGAACTCTTGGCTTGTTTTACCTTTAAAAAGAAAAATCTTCTGAAGAATTGAATTGTACAAAATGTATGAGAGGTACAAAATTACATAAGTCATAGGTATATATTTACACATATTAGTCATCTGGAGAAAAATTGTGGGTCATTTATATATCTAGAGACCTAAGCAGGTTTTTCAGAAGAAAATTATAAATTAAAATCAAGATAATTTTGTACTACTGTGGGTCTCTTTCCCTAAGTTCAGAGGTAGCCAAGAATCCTTCTGGCCCACTGTAGAATCCCAGAGAGGCTGGGGTGTAGCATTCCCCAAGCTCAGCCTGTCCCCGGTGGTGTGTCAGCTCTGGGTGAGAACAGGGTAGTTCTGTTTGAGTGCCTTCCTGTGGCCCAGAGAAACTCCTCTGGGAGAGCTCCTGTAAACAAGGAGCAGAGCACAGTGAAGTAGGAAGTGGTCTGTCCCTTTTACCAAAAGGGCCTTGAGCTAGGGTGTAGGGAGTACCACAGGGGTGTCACTCCATCAGTGAGTGGCTGCGTGGTACTTGCTTGCTGGCTGGGGTTAAACCACAATGCAGTTGCACAGGTACAATCTTTAGGAAGGGCTCAG
Source organism: Bombycilla garrulus (assembly GCA_013400315.1). Lineage (NCBI taxonomy): Eukaryota > Metazoa > Chordata > Aves > Passeriformes > Bombycillidae > Bombycilla > Bombycilla garrulus. The sequence goes on from VXBU01006370.1 coordinate 72,542, forward strand.
GATTAAGTTTTGAATGAGAACACTCAGTAAGGTGAACAGTTGCATAAGGTAGTTCCTCAGATCTCCCTGTGCTCTGGTGCAATTTTGAACAAATCTCTTTCCAGTGCTGACATGAAAGTAGCTGGACTGAATTTACGAAACACTGGCAGCCATCAACTGCCATTTACTGTTTGGTTTGCATCATCTGTATCCTGTGCTGAATAAGGAAGTCTCCATTTCCTCTTGGTCCATTTGCTATTGTGCTATTCTAATAAAATTTTTAATTCCATAAGAGCACAGAGTTAATAATCCAATATAGACATTTTCCTCTCAGTCACAAGTAGTCTTTTACTACATAACAAGATTTTTCATCCACTGACATTAGAAGCTGCATTACTTCACTTTGTGTTACGTGTTAGATCCAGCAGGTGAAAAGACAAAATTATTTTCATTTTCCTTCAGTCAAAGATGTTTGTGCATAGGAAGAGCGGGAACCAAACAACAACTCTCTTTGTAAAGGCCTCTCCTTTGAGTTGTGCAAGCAACTGTAAAGGAGCAAATAAAACAGGAGAAGTGGGCATTAATTTTGTGAAATTTAATAAGCAGCTGTTACTTGTACTCCTAACACTCATGACAGTGTGAGAATAGGTTTTGAAGAAGACAGGGCAGATTAGTTCAGTGTGTGTAAAGAAGGAGGAATAAATCTTTTACAGAATTAACTTTAGCCTAGTGCATACAGAGTTTTGCAGGAAGTTATTTTTAATAGTGTGCTCACATCATTACTGGAATTAATATAAAATTATGAAACCTGTGACAAACAAAAGCCCACAAAGGATAGGTGGAGGCTTAATGTTTTAAAGCTTTTAAAGCCTTTCCTTTTACTTCAGATTTTCTTGAATGGTATCTATATAGAAAAGCCCTGAGATCAGAATCTGACACCCAGTTCTCTCCTTTAATTAATCTTCTTTTATCTGTGACACTCTTGCTACAATTTATGGTTTTCACATTCTGATCTCTGCGCAGTTCTTTCAGGAGAGAAGGACAGTGCCTTTACACCCACACTGCCCCACCTATTCCAGTTTGTTGGCACTAAAACATCCTACTCACTCGATATTACAAGAAGATGAGTAAACACACTCTGGTTAACTGTCTGAGCTCACTGAAGCTGAGCCAGAGAATCACAGAATGAAAAGCAGGGGGAGCTTGAGGAGCACAAGAGAATCTTCCTCATCTGGTGTCTGGTGTAAAGCACTGAGCCCACACTGCACAGAACTGCAGTTTCTGTGCTTGCCAGAAGCTGGGACATTGTCGTTGCAGACAGCTTCTCTGGGGAAATTAGTTATAAACTGTAATATGTTTCTCCTGATCATTGTAAACCACATACTTTCAAAGACTTCTTTCTTGGCATGTCCCAGAAGAAGAGACCACCTCCTGGCAGATTTCATGTGAATGCTCCAAAGCCTGAGGGTGCTAGAGCAGCTCAAAGAAAATGCCACTATTTTTTTTTAGCTTGGTTAGTTATTTTCTTTTCAGAAATAGTTGAATTGTTGGCTGACCTTTTCCAAAACTTTGAGCAGGCAAAATGCTTGGAAAATGGCAGACTGTATGGTTAGGGCTGGAAAATTTAAAAACAACAGAAGACAGAGCAACTATGGGAAATGCCAGACATCCTTAATGGTTATTGGTATTTTTTCCTTTACCTGCCATGTATGGAAGTAACAAATGAGGCAGAGCAGCGCCTGTGCTGCCGTGTTTCCCTGCCAGAGCACCAGCAGCAGGGTTTGCCACTGCAGCACTGCTGTTGCCTGCCCAGCCTGTGACTGGTGGCACAGGTGATCTGAGCCAGCAGTGCATGCACCCTGGGGAAGCTCTGGCTATGCTGGATTGCAGCCACCTTCCCTGGAGAACCTCAGCTCTTTCCAGTTAAAATCAGGGACCTGCCTGGAGATGTGCCACAACTTCCAGCTGATGCTGCTGAGCTTCTCCTCCTTGGAAATGGGGAGTCCAAGAAGAGAGCAGGACATAGACAGATTAGGTATGGTGTGCTCATAGAGAGATGACTGAGCAGTAACTTCTGAGCATCCAGGTTCTGCAGATGCATTTTTATACCTCATTTGCCTGTGTAGGATCTGTTTCCAACCATGTAAATTAGAGAGCCTATTGGTTCTGAGCTCTTGTGGTGGTTAGTATGCTCAGAAACAGGAAATTTGATGAATACTTTACGTCTGTGGTTTGCTAAACTTCTAGCATTTGTTTTCTGTAAAGGGAGATGCGGAAAGTTTTCTCAGCAGCAACCACACACCTTCCTGGCTGGCTGTGCTGCTTTGTTCTGTCTGATTGCTCTGCCCTGAGGCACCAGTCCCATTTGGGCTCCTCTGAGCACACCACTACCCAAATTGTCTCCTGAAGGGAGACTCCACAGGTGGAGCCTGACCTGCAGCAAAACCAGTTGAGGATTACTGGAGAGAAGGGAAAAAAAAAGAAGAAAAGAAGAAAAAAAAGAAGAAAAGAAGAAAAAAAAAAAACCCAACCCCTNTGTTTGGGGATAACTCAGAGCGAGATCCATTGTCATGAATGTTTCTATATGATCACCTGTTTGTGTTATATAGTACCTTGAACTGTCAGAACTGTGTCAGCTGCCTTAGGAGGAGCATTGCCGGCAGGAGGAGGGAGATGATCCTGCCCCTCTGCTCAGCCGGTGGCGAGGCCACAGGGAGATGGCGCTGTGACAGGGAGATGGCGCTCCTGGAGAGAGTCCAGCCAAGAGCCGCTCTGATGAACAGCCTGGAGCACCTGTCCCCTGTCAGCAAAGGCCAACAGGGCTGGCACCGCTCAGCCCCGAGATGGCTTAGGGCAGATCTCATCAATGCACATAAATACCTGAAGGGAGGGTGTAAAGAAAATGGAGCCAGGAACATTCCACTGGTGCCCAGTGACAGAAGCAGAGGCCATGGATGCACACTGAAACACAGGAGGCTCCCTCTGAATGTCAATAAATGTTTTTCACAGTTATGGTGACTGAGCGCTGACACAGGCTGCCCAGAAGGGTTGTGGAGATATCTGTCCTTGAAGATAGATATCCACGAGCTGTATGGACATGATCCTGGGCAGCCTGCTCTAAGTGACCCTGCTAGAACACGCACGTTGAACCAGATGAGCTCCATGGGTTCCTTCCAGCCTCAACTCTTCTATGATTCTGTTAAATTCTGTGACAGCTTCTTTTAAATGGAGGTAGGGAAGTTAGCAAGTGAACCACTTGAATGCTAGTAACACATTTTTTTTCAGTAACTGGATGTATTTGCTTGTACTATTAGCACATTTTCATTTTATCACAGATTTTGTGATTAGCACTGCATATATATTATCACATTTATATTTAATATTGCTAGTCCTTTGTGGTACTCTGTTTTCCATTTCCAATTGTTTACTCTGCCAGAATTGCAAGAACTGAATGGATCTAATCCCTTAATGTAAACTCTTGTTCCTCATGTTTAGGGCTTTATAACAAAACTCAGTAGACCTAAAATTAGCAATAGTATTAAAATGATAATGCTGTATCATGGATACAACTTCAGTTTGAGTATAAGCTTCATCTAAGCCAGGACTGAAACAACCATTGGTGACACAGCTGAGAATAACTGGCATGGGAATTACAAGTGTGTCCTGGGCTGTGACCTGTCCCAGTGAGAGGAGCAGAACAGGTTGTATTTTCAGTGACGATACCCCAGGCAGTCTGTAGACTCACTGACACATTTTGTGTGTAAGGTGTTTACAGGGGACAGACCCTTGCCAACAGGAGCTGCCAAAGCATGCATTATAATCCCCACAGAGGGTTATTTGCTTTAGGCCAAAACTGTGCCAAGGATTATTCTAGCAATTTAACAGTTGTCCTCTAGTGCCATTCACAGCATCATCCAAGTCAGCAGAGTAAATGCAGCCAAAGTTTGTCAGAATATATTTCTTTTTAATGGAAGACTAGATTCCTCTACATCTGTCTGAAGCTATTAGCAGTTTCTAAGGTAAATTTCACAGTCACAAATCACCACTATTTTTTGTTATGTTTTTAAAGTGGCGGTACAAATGGCAATTTTGTGAGCCAGTCGGCAGAGTGCAAATAGTGAAAGAGAAGTTTTTCCTTGAACCGTACATCTGAGCAGGAGGAGTAATTATGCATGTCTGTCATCCCGGTCCCAATATCTGCAGAGCCACTGAGGTGCCATCTGTTAAACTGACTCCTGGAACCTGGATGTCTTCCCTCCTGATAGGACAGTTCCTTGCTGAATTTTTACTCATCATCTTGTGCAAGTTTGGTCTTCACAAACTACAAGAGATCAGCACTTCATTTATGTCTCTAAAGCAAATATAAGCAACTGTCTCAAATAAATATACTTAGGTGGGACCTAATGGGATGCCTTGTAAGATGAGGACCTTCATTTCCTGACCTCACATGAAACAGGGAAGAGTTGTGTTTTCACTTTCTCAATTGTTTCCACTTTCCCCTGTTACTTCAGGTTCTTTTAAATCCAGATGGTGTTTATAAGTGCCACTTACAAGAGGAATTTTGTTTCCAAATTTGCCGTTAATATTAGTATAAAGCATGTTTCCAAAAGTTCTGAAATGAGCTACCAAATACTCCAGGGCTGAAAAACACCCATTTCTCAATAATTAAAGATTACCTGCTTATAAAGAGATGACTTTATACATGTGAAAGTACCTTCATTGAGGTAAAATACTTGATGCTGACTCTCTAGTTTATCATAAAAATGTGTAACAAATACCAATATCTGGAATTAAAAAACAGACAATGCCAATCAAAAAAAATCATTATTTTTAAAGCTGGAAATTACTATCATAGAATAAACTTTCAAAGAGAAGTAGTTGATTCTTTATTGCTTAATGTGATTTCCAAGTAAGACTGGCTGCATTTCCAGGGAGTGTACTTCAGGTGAGTATAATTACTGAATGCAATACATGAGTAGCTGGATAAAATGAAGTGCCCTCTTTTAGGTATTTAGAGAAGATGAGCTAGGTTCTTTCTGGCCCTGGAAAGTGTGAGTCTATGAGAAGCAAGAGGAAATCATTACTGGGTCTATTAAATCCATTTCTGTTCAGGGTTTAAGCATGAGATTATGAAGCTGTGCTACTCATACCAGAAGTATTCTTCACTTCTTTGACCATTCAAGAAATCAGCAAAGAGCATAGAAATAAAGAGCTCTCCAGAACAGTGTGACATGGTAACCCAGCCGCTTCCACCTGTCATATGGAGCATGGGTGAGTTTCTTCAACAGAAGCCAGAGAAAATAAATAACAAAAAACCAAAAGCACAAAGGCACCAACACAACTACCAACACACAGTCAGCTTTTCACATTCTGCATTGAATAGTTCAATTAGATTTGCAGCAACAGTAAAACTAATATGATATTAGATTAATGAAGAAATTTTATGTGATCAGGTAGCGGGGTGGATTGTTGAATTTGTTGCTTATGTTTATATATCATCTTGTAAGTCATTCAATGCATTTATCTGAAATAGGGAAATGGTGACAGTAAAGATTGCACAGTGTAGAAGCTGGAAAACCAGTCTCCTTAGACTTGATCTGCTACAAGTTCATATTCCTTATTATATCTCCAACTGTTCCTTAGTGCATTTTTTTATCTTCACAGTTTGTTTTAATTTTTTGGCTCGGTTATTCTTTGGCACTGACCTAGTAATAGGACACCACATGTTGCTGTGCTGTAACTGCTGAAAGCTTGGCTGCATAATCACTGTTTGCCAATGTCTACTAACTTCCACTTCTAACAATATAATAAGCAGTGGATGGACCCTTATGAAAGTATTGTGCAGAATGAGAATGAGTTGTGTCTGGCAGTTACAGTAAGAATCAGGATAATGCCATCTGAATAATGAAAGGCACACAGCATTTATATTTGTCATTACAGCTAAAGATCTGATATCCAGCTCCTGAAGTGCCAGCAGGAATCGGAGGGGAGACACAAGGAAGGTTGGTCATGAATTGAGCAGAGACTGGTGGCTGCTAGCTCTGCAAGGAGTAAATGTGAGGAAGGACAAGTGTGTGATGTGGGGCAGAGCGTGTGTACTGAACATTTGATCAAATATGTTTGTGGATTCAAGCAGAATGTTTGAAGTACCTCAAGTATGATGTGCTCAGTGCAGAGGTGTCAGGTGACAAGGTGTAGCAAAAAGGACTGTTCTCTAAACTCTTAGCTAGCACCAAATGCTATGGCTTGTTGGTTTTGTTATGTGCACATCTGTGGTTTTCATAGTCTAACCAGCACAGTGTCTGATCAACATGCATTTATTTTCTGTTTGCTACATGCCTCCTCCCTATCCCCTGAATTAATCATAAATGCATTGAGATTACTTGACAAGACTCCTCTTGACTTCAGAAAGGTTGAATGTAACCTTTTCTTACATTTCAAGATAATATTTTACTAGTAATTGGTTACTATTTTGTGTCAGATTTCATCAGTACCATCCAAGAGGAGATCCTGGAGATGTGTATTTTCTCATATTGTTTCTTCAGATTTTGCTGCTCTAAAGTATAAGCCCGAGGAAACAGCAGAAGTTTAGCCAGAGAAAGACTGTTTCAACATTTTACCCAGCACTCTGGAGGTCTATGTTCACTTCTCAGATCTGCCAGAAACTCCCCAGGGATTTTTGAGCAAGCAATTAAGTCAGTTTCTCCCTCTGTGCCTATTGAGTGAAACGGCAATTATAGCACTCCGTGAAGTCACGATTCCCTGGTCGGGATGAGCACTTCCTTCAGCGGCACAGTAATGCCAGCTGCTTGCTTAAAATAGCCCTCAAGGAGCCCAAGTGAGGGCAGCGTGCATCACCAACCCTGTGAGACCTTGGCACTGGCAGCAGAGCCTGCGCGTGTGCCCAGGGCATGCAGCAAGCTGTACCTGTGATGAAGCACTGCTGACTTCACAGCCTGGGAGGTGACACATCCCTGGTGTGACCTGAAACACGCTACCTTTATGACTCTGCTGTTGAAACACACTTCTTTTTATTTTACTCACAGCAGCATTCTTTTAGGAATAGTTTGTAGTTCTTCTTGCTTAAGTCATAAGCATCTTTGGTTGTTCTTCTATTTCATTTTTGTGTGCTTGCAAGCCTGGTATACCACTAGTGATAAGGGAGAAGCCATAATTCTCTTTATTTCTGTTTTGCCAGGCTGCTCTGACCATCCTACAGGAAGTCAAAATCTCTATGTTCAGGACTTCAGGCTTTTGATTGCTTCTTTTCTGGAGGTGCTGAGACTGCCTTCCTAAAGGATTTGCTGTACTAAGAGATGAATCAAGCTTACACTGACTGTTTTAGACTGCTATTTTTTTTATTGTGCTCTTTTTGTGTCTCTTGAGAGTGTCCAGTGACACCATCCATCCCCCTGTGCATTTGGGAACATCTGAGGAGCTGGAGCAGAGGTGGAGTGAGTGGAAAGGAATAGGAGGAGGTAAGCATGTGAACCAAAAACTGCAAACTTTAAAGTCATCATGTCCCCTGTAAGCATATTGTCCCTCCCATGTAAAGCAGGACTGTCAGCAGCCCTCTCCAGAGGCTTGGCTCAGCTTGAACACTTGAGCAGAGCAGAGAGGCCCTTCCTGCCAAGTCTCCTCTTGGGTCACAGTGGCAGAAGATGTGCCTTCCCTCAATCCTCTCTCTATCAGCTGTACTCTCCTCTCACAGGGAGCTTACTGGACTGCTCCAAAGCCAACACAGCTCAACAGCACACTGAGACTTGGCATGGGGGAAGAGTAAGGGCATAACCTCTTCTGGGGATAGTCTGACATTCTCTCTAAGTTTTGCCTCCTCCGTGGTTGGGGACAGGGACTTGCTGTCTGAGAGTGCTGGAATCTAGGCTCTGTTTCAGAAATGTGGCATTTGCCGTTTCCTGAAGACCCACGTACATTTGTTTGAGTTAGAAGTACTGTAATCATTATCTAGAGCTAAAATTAAAATTTATGGCTTTTATTAAGAGAATTAGAGTAAGATCAACATGACTTTGGCAGAATCAGAGGACAAGTCTAGCTAAGTGCTGACCTACTAAAGAAAAAGAACAAACTGAAAACTTTTTGATTTGGCATCAGCGACAGGAGAGAAACAACTTTGCCTGCATTAAGCCATATGCCAAGTCCCATAACTTAAGTTCTACATATTGGCAAGCATACAGAACTCATACACTTTTAAAACTTAACAAATGTCTACTTTCAACTTAATAGAATTTCTAAAAATATCTAATTGTGATAACAAGTGAAATATGAATTCAAATGATCTTAAATTTCTAAAACTAGAATGAGCATTTAAATTGGTGCATACCTAGGATCAACTCAAAATAAATTTTGTGCCTCTTAGGAAACATTCTGAATTCATGTACTACATATCAAAGTAGCATGTATTTTTACAAATAGCTAGGCAATTCAGCGTATATGAAATTGTAAATATGTGTTTCTACAAGTAAGTGCCAGTAACATCAGGCAGAAGCATGATTGTTGTTAGTGCTTGTAATATCTTCTGGCATAATAAAAACAAGCTAGGTGCATTTATGCCTTTTTCCATTATGATTTTTTATTTTACCTAGGCAATTTAATTTTCTGTATCTATGTTATAATATGATCATTTGAACAGAAAAGTTTATGCTGCTGAAATATTAGAGGCAGCTACAAAAGAACACAGTAGTAACTGAGGATTTTTTAAATACGGGGGAAAAGACTTTTACTGATACTGTATTTTTTTTTTCCAATTTAACAATATTTTTTTCCTCAAAATAATTGGAAAGAATTTTGCTGCTTTGTTAGGATCTGAAAGTAAAATACTTAAAAATGTCCTGCTGATGTACACACATTGTTCTGTCAAAGCCTGGGCTGAATGTCCCACTTTTCTCTGACACATGCCAAAGACCTTGTGGAAGGCCTAATGGAAGATCAAACTCTATCCTAACAACCTTGAGGGGTCTTGCCACAGAGACATGCCTTTCCACTGGCTCCTTCCCAGCAATCACAGAATGCTAAAATATATCAAGAGTAGTGGGAAAACAACCGCTCCTGAATTGCACCCCATATTGTGACAAGAACAGTCAACTGCATTAGGACTGTACAAAAAAAAAGGCAAAGATAATATCATCTATTCATAATCATCAAAACATTCTCCAGTGGAACTCATCTGACAAAGGAGTGTTACATTAGGACATATAACAATGGTACCAGAAATTTGCCAGGAGATTCAACTGGAAAAATGCCTTTCCATTTTCAGGCACTCCCCACAATGGCAAGAGCAAAAAGAAATTAAATTCAAAAACTGAAAAAGAAATTGTGGGAAAAAACATTTAATCTGGCAGCGCTGCTGGCAGTTGGCTAACGTTTTTATGCCATGTAGCTGTGTGGTTTCTCTGTTCTGGTAACCCCTGCCTGAGCATGGCCTGCAGAGAAATCTGTGTTGATCTCATGAGTCATTCCCAGGAGATGGCAAACATGACTAAAAGACTGGAATACAAGACACATGTTACAGGATGAAAACCAAAAGAACTGGAGGGTGTTTAAAAAGAGGTCAAGAGATTAACTATAGAGAGACTGTGTAAGGAAATGGGCACAAAGGAGATATGCAGGACATGGTCACAGTCCCTTTGCTTCTGTTGTCCTCCAGAGCTGCTGCTTGAGTGCAGGGAGTCCATGGCAACCCCACAGAGAGCTGAAGGAAGAGACAGCTGTCTCACTGGTCCCAACCCTGAGACAAGGAGACCACCAATGGTCCCTCTGGCATACAACTACCATTCTCCATTACACACGTACCACAGACTTCAGTGAGCTGTGCAATAGTTTGCTTGACATTGTCTTGCTTTTTATGAAATCAATAAAAGCTTTTTTGTTTATTGAGCATATGTTATTGATTAAAAGGTTTATTGAAGGACACTTGTCCTTCCTAAAACATGTGGATGTCTTCTGGGATGGACAGGCAAATTTTCAATGTCACAGAGGGTCATATTCAATTACAAATACCATGGCATATTGACAACACATGTACAGCAGCTTCAGCATTGATAATGAGCTCATTAAAAGGGTTAGGGTTTTTTTGTGAATTGGTGCATGAAAAAGTACTGGGTCACACCTGATGCCTCTGCAGCCTGGTTTTGAGGATAGGAGTGCCTCCACACACTTGTCCAGCTGACAAAGGCTCTGAGCAGTCACCTTTCCTTTTCTCCTTCTGTGCTCTGCTAAGAGGAGCTTTCTGCTGTCCCACCACCCACTGAGTAGGCATTTGCCTTTAGAAGATTCTGAAACACAATATGCATTGGTAACGCAAGGCAGAAATGTCTCAAATGCTTCAAGCCACGTCCTGACATGTTTCCATTTTTCTTTCCCCCTTCCAGAATTCATGCTTATTATTCAAAAACTGGTTTGTAGCTCAGAAGATATCTTTCTTGGATTTCCACTTACTGAGAAGCCTGTCACCCTGAGAGTAGATAAAACTAAAATAACAGACCATTTAATGTCTGCAACATGAGGCTGTGGAAAGGGGGGGAGATGCCGTATATATGCAACCGAATGACTTTTGAAACATCTTGGCATGTACTTTGTAGACCATGTAACCTAAAGCAATTCAAGGACAGAAATATGGAAACGTGTTTTCAGGTTCAGTTCAATATTTCAACAGAAGAGAAGCAAATAAAGAGAAAAAATTAGTCAGTATAGGTCAATAATCCATTTCAAAAGGGTGCTTTAATTTTAAATGTGAAAAAATGCTGAAGCTGCTTAAATCTGTAAAACGTAAGTTAATATATCATTCACATTTTTTAAAATATCCTATTTTACCTAGTAAAATTCTAAATTACCAAAATCAAGTTTTAAAAGCGCAGCAGCCTATTCTATAATAAGTTACTGTGGTGAATAACTTTAGCCAGTATGGGCTTTTGATTTTATATTACAAGCTTTGGAAGGTGAAAAAAGTACACTAAACATATCAGAGACAAATATATTACCACTGATCTATTAATTTAGAAATATGGATCAGTTGGCCAATTACCTTTTTTATCTTTCTCTATGCAAAACTTAGTAAGAACAAACTGTATTAAACCTAAGCACTTGCTTAACATTTGTTTGTTAGCACAATTACGTTCAAGGATTTCATTTCCTAAAAGTCAAGTAATACATGCATTCAGCCATAGTGTCACTGAACTTCCACTTCTGTCTTGTACAACCAGTTGAAACATCACCACATTCTTGCATTTTTCTTTGTAGGAGAAAGTATAACAGATTTGGCAGTGAAGGGATGTTGCAGCAGAAAGGTTCACAAGATAAGTGCTGGATGAAAACCAAGACTATCATTGCATAAAAAAAATAATCTAACTTGGTTTTATTTTAAATTTAAAATGTGGTTTAAATTTAACTGCAATTTCAGGGCAGCATTTTTTTGCTTTATGTAAAAGCGGCTAGCAGTAGTGAAATTTACTTTGGGGACATCAACTCGAGTTTTCTTTGGGTTTGTAAAGGCTTTTTCCTCACAATAGCACTGTCAGTTTGGACTGGATAGGGTTTCCCTTTTTGCTCTTTGCTTAGTTAAAAAGCATCAAAGAAATTGTCATTTGTTGAGAGACTGTCATCTAGCAGTCACTGTTACAAGACAAAGGTTAAGCAAACTTTGCCATCACAGAGGACCTTGATTTTTCTAATCGGTGTGTATGGTAGGATGCTGAGGTAAGGCTGGAGAAGATTTCCCAGTTCTAGCAGATGTCAAACGCTGGATGATTTTGCAGCTTTAGTTTGTTTCTGAAATTACAGTGCTTTTAGAAGTATTTTCTTTTGTGTTCTTAGGGAAGTCTAAGAAGGTCTGACCTGCATCCAGCAGGGACACCTGTGTGGGAGGAGGAGGCCTTGTTGTACTTCAGCTTTGTATTCCTGTTGCCTGGAGCAGTGACTCATGAAGTACGTGTACCTACAACATGCTGGCTCCCATGGAAACCCTGCTGACTTCCTTCCTGTGAGCAGCTCCGTGGATGGTCTTGCCAAGGGGATGCTCAGACCTGAGGTGCAGGGACAGATGTGGGATAACGCCACAGCCACTCATGCTAACCAATGGACACTGGGTATTCATGAATCTCCCTGGCAGCTGAGCTCTCCTAGGCCCACATAGCTTTGTCCTTCCTTGATGAGTTAATATTTTTAAGCTGATATTCCTTTCCATGTGAGAAGCAAAAAACTTAGCCCCAAAATAAATGGCCTCTGTCCAGCCATCACTATTAAAGACATTGTAAGGAATGTGGGAAAACCACAGTTTTTGAAGTGCCATAGTTTCAATGGATGGAGAAGTGGGCACCTAAGCACCCGAGGTGCCTTGGAAAATCCCAGGCAAATCAAATGCTTATGAAATCAAGCAGCTCTCATCTGTCCTTACATGTCCCAGCAAAGGCTGTATGTCTCTCATTTGCAGGCTCCAGACTGTCTCTCTTTCCAGCATGGGAACAGTGCTGCTTCAAGGAGCGACGATGCGTTCCTGGTGCATTACAATGCAAAACCCTTGCTGCTCTGGAAGCAGCCGTGGCCTGAAATATGGGGACAACAAATCCCACTGAAGATAGGTTCCTACTCTGGGTGTCAAAATGTTTCCCAAGGACTGGGCTTCCTGTTCAAGCTTTTGCTATTTTCCCTGGTTTGCATTTTGCCACTCATTTTTTCCATTCTTTTGCTGCTAGCTATTTTTCGTTAATATCTCTGGTCAGCAGGAACCTACCCTGCTTCAATTTTACAAGAATTTTGACAATTGAAATTCACCCCATCATGTGTTTCAAAGTGAATCACAACAATTCTTCATCTATTACAAGCTGTGAATTGCTGAGACATCTGACCCAAATTATGGCTTCAGCTGGCATGAAGAGGAATTTACTCAATGAAAATCAGTTCCTTCCAAAGAGTTTATTTCATCCATGTAACATTTTTAAATGCAAGTTTGAAGATTAGTAAGAACTGTGTTATCACTAACTAGCAGCTAAAGGCTGATTTCCTCCACTATTTTTAAAACAGATGGAAAATCAATTTTCCTGAAATGTCATTCATTTCTATAAATTCTAAAAAAAAAATTTCAAAATAATATCTGTATGACTGAAAATGAAAATGGGAGATTACCGTCCAACTCCCTCAGTTTATTTTCATCCTTCCCGTTTCCCTTTCACTGTTACTTTGCAATTTTTTAATGCCAGAAATGTTGGTGTTTACACCTGTCTATATCTGTGTTGCTGTTTCCATGTCTAAAAGAGTCAAAATGTTAGAATTTGCCTTGGGATTTAATTTATTTTTTTCACCAGCTCAGAATTTGATCACAGTTGAATCACCTCAGTAGCAGGTCTTGTATCTCACATCAGATTCCAAATAACTGATTGCAGTTTATCTCCATCTGCAGACAGATGCACTATCCCCATCCTAGGCTGTCTGAACCTGGGTAGGCACACATCTGCCCACACTGAGGAATTTTACTGGGGGCTCACTGGCTTCTAGGCAGATGAAGTGCAGGTCACTGATTTCAGCTCTAGGGTGCCTTCTGTCAGCCTTTCCTTAGGATGCAAAACCCCATATTCAAGCTATTCCAGGTACTGAAACTATTGGCACAGGTCACTCAGTGCCCTCCTTGGCTAGTCTCACTTCTTGGAGGTCCACCTATGCTTGGGAACTCTCATCCCATGGCTTATCTCTTCCAGGAAAAAAAAAAAGAGTAAAACAGAATGCAAGGCCACTTTAGTTTCCTGGGAAATTATACACAAAAGTATCCTGAGCTGTGCTGTGCACACAGCCAGTCTCATCCCTGTCTGTGAGTCTGAGATGGCAGACACAGCAAGAGCTGTGATGGAGACTTTGCTGCACTGTAAGCCCCACTTTTATGTCCTGTGGATATGCACAAGCTCACTGGAAAGTAAACGCAGTTCTGCAGTGTTAACCCACTTACACCCTCAAGGTCTGATCATCCCCTGCATATCTTTTACTGGCATCTCAGGCTCTCAGTAGTTTGTGCTGGGTTTCCATAGAAGAATTTACATCCTGTTCAAACACTGTGCTTTGTGAGAGCACACAAGTCTTAACAACACCTCGTAAAGTCTCACGAAAGCACTACTGTGAGACACACCTTGTTAGCTGTCCTGCCAGCTGCAGCCTTAAATACAGCAGTTGCCATAAATACTAATGAAAATGCAGTAGGGGCTGCCACAGTGTGCTGCCAGAGTAACACTGGGCTGCTGGGAGGGCCACCCATGCCCAGAGGCAGAGTAACACTTCATATTTCATAGCACTTTGCCTTCTCTTCAAGTCAGGATACCATTGCAGTTAGAGGAACCCAGGAAGTACAGGAAGGGCAGGAGGCAGGTCCCTAAACACAGGTGGCTACTGTCATTTTACACGTCATTTTTACACATCTCTCCTCCTCTAATGGGCCTGTCTATTGCACTTGGTTTTAATCCATCTGCCCCAAACTCCAGCCACATGCTACCTGTCACACTTTCACATCACCAGTGGCAATGGTCTTCTCGTGCACCAGATCAGGTGCTCATCAATATTCTCCCTGCCTGTGTGTGATCAAAACTTTCCATTTCACTTCCTGTCTGCCAAGGGTCCTCAGCCAAACGATAGAGGTCATGGCTGAAACAAAGCATGGTACTTGGTGACACAACTTGCATTTCTCTCTTTCCAACTCACCTCAGTATTTCTGAGTGCCTATCTCAATGTATGTGGTTATTCTCAACCTATTTCAGAAAAACGGTTGTACTAGGCATGCGTTTAAGAGCTATAAGTTTACTTGATGCTGAAAAGATAAGGTTTAAAATTTAATTTGCTGAAGGACGTCTTTGTATCAACCTGTCAGCATTACGTTTCAGCCAAAAGCTGGTACCATGTCTTACCTCAATCTCCAATTCAAATTCCTAGCATGTTATTTAGGAGGGAAGGAATTGCTACATAAGAGAATGTCCAGAGTCCCTCAACTGCATCTGGTTCTGGGTGCATCAGAGAAAACTGCAATTTGCAATCTTGCCATCTACATAGGGCTTCTCTTGAAACAAGTTGTGAGAAGTCTGATTTTAAAGGCGAGGCCTAAGGATGCTGCTTTATCTTCTCTTGTGATTAATGTTAATGAAGTGTTCTTCATATGTGTCCACTCAGTGTCTACTTTGTGCACGAGCTGTGAGTTTTTGGTCTGAGTGACAACCATCTTGGCAGAGGGTTACAGTTCTGAGCTTGGGAGCAGGGAATCAGGGGTGGTTTTGCTCTCACGAGGCCTTGAGAAGAATATGCTCAGTTGGTTTTATGGATGGATATGAAGATGGTACAGGGTGATTTTTTTCTTTGCCTTGTTTTGCAAGCCTGATCAATGTATTAATGTACACACCTCTATACCTAAAAGCCTGGCAGCTGGAAACGATACAGGCTAAAGAATGAAAACTGCTGGGCTTGTTGGACCAGCGGCGGTGCTGGGGATTAGTGACTATCAACCAGTTTAGTTTCAGTGGTTTGTCTTAGGCTCAGCAATTGACTCCTTTTCAGTTTCTGCAAAAAATGAACATTCAAAGTGTGTGTCTCTTCTTTATATAGTGCATGTTCCAAGAGCTGGCAGATTTATGTTTTGCCAGAGGTGCACTTGGGTAGACACAGTTACAGTGACTCTTTTACTAGGTAGGGAAGTTTTCCTGAGTCTTGTCGTAGAACTTGCAGCTCTGTCTTGATTTTATTTCTGTTCAGGAAGTAATTCTAGGTTGTTTATTGGTGTTTTAACTGCCTCTTTTGGTCAATGTAATCTCTTCTTTAATTAATGCTTATGTTTCTTCCATAGACATTATCTGTTCTTTTGGCAAAGTGTTTAATGCCTGACCTCCTTCTCTGGGGGAGTGATTTGAAACACTCTTAGCTAGATGCTACATGGAAAACATTTGGAACTGCATCCTCTATGATCAGTAATTTAGCCTTGGCTGATGTTTGGTAACATTTCCACTCCAAGGAAACATAGTATAACTCACCATGTTTTGGTGCCACGCTCTTTGCGGCCAGTTTGACAGGTTTTATTACAATGGTAGATAATTTATTTTCCATCTTTATTGTCTCTAACAAAGCTGTAGATAAGAATTTGAGCTGATGCTTCATAGCTCATGTTTTATTTCAAACATTTTCCTCCCATGACTTTCTATGACTCACCCTATATAAAGCATGTAATTGTGGTACTGTTGGAATTTCTCCTAAAGAGATGGATTTCTTTCGAGGGGTGGCTTCTTCTCCATTTGGGCAGTATTCGGAAGTAGGAAAATGAATAATAATTTTCTGTAAGCAGCGCATGGAGGTCCTGGGATCCATAGAACTAACACTAGCAGTCTTTTGATGAACCTTAGGCACTAGCAAGAGTACAAAATAGCAAAATCAGTCTTATAGTAGGTGTGGTACGACAAAGTTTGGGGTAAGTGGTTTGGGCTTGGCTCCTGAGCTCCCAAATTTTTGCACCTGCTCTCTTCTGCTTTGCTCTAGGCTAAAGTGTGGGACACAGAAGGCAAGTGGCAGTGTCAAGAGCCTGGGAGGATCAGCTCTTCTTTGATCTACCATGTGAATTGACACACTCAGGAAACCAGGGCAACCACCAAAATGCAGCTGAAATGTGAAGAGTGGATTTATTGCATTATCTCACTAACAACACCCGGCAGCTGAGACACACGGGGACACAGGCGGCGTTAGGCTCAGCTCATCCTAGAGACCAAAGGCACACAGGGACACAGGCTGCATTAGGCTCAGCTCATCCTAAAAGGCTTTGTGCACTCGCAGTTTATCTCAAGGCTGTGTTTTTAAGATCTCTCTCTCTCCCAGCAGGAGGCTGAAGCATGTCTGTTACAGTGTTATCTCTACACAGGAATTCTACTTCTTGAAGCAGGCAGAGGATGAATGACGCCGGGCATAATAAATGGAGTTTCCCCACACAGACTTTCTTAGCATTCCCAGCTGCAAGGTCACTTCAAGCAAAAACCATTCCAACCTCAACAAATCTTCTGGCTTTAACCCCATCCTCCCACCACCTACATTTTGCAAAGCATGTGTCCAGGGGTGTCTCATCAGATCTCATCAAGATCCTGACAGTATCTCAGCTTTGGACCTGCATGGGTTGGACTGGAGCTGATTCTCTCCACAGTGACCCTTGACTCAGGCAGCTGTGTTCCTGGGGTGGCACCCAGCACTAATGGTTTGTCACTTGAGATTCACAAGTTCTGTTAGCTAGCCTCTTTTTTCAGGCCGTATGAAAGACACCTGGGGAAAAGTTTTGCCACTTAGTCATCACCAGGCCTTGACCCTGAGGCTTGAGTTGAGATAGACAAACCTCCAGGGAATGAGGCAGTGCAGAGTTTCGTCCCTTCTTTGGCTGTCATCTTTAGGCCAAGAATCTGGCAAATAGACTGCAAACTGCGTGGTTTGGCTGTGAACCCTCATGATTCCTATTTTGTTCTCAGTAGGGTTTTGTCTCTGGAGCATTCAAATTTTGCCTAAAATACATGAGGTTCTTCCACCAGTTTAATTTCTGTTGATGGTGGATGTCTTTTGATTATGAGCATTAAGGGCTCTCAGTCTGTATTCCAGGTGTTTTTGGACTAACATCTGCATTTTTCTCCTGTGTCCAGTTATTGTAAAATGCCTAGAAAAAGAGACAGGGCTTGGTCCTTGCTGAGTCTCTTTTTAACTGAGGCTTAGTAATATTGCCTTTGTGGCCTTTCCATTTTGTTTGTTCTTGGCTGCATCTAAGTGAGCAAAAGTACTTGAAGCAGGTATCTGAAAAAATTGGAATCAGAGGCAAATGAAAGTTTTCACTCAAAAATATGCAAAGCCTGACACAGAAATTATTCAGATAATTCAGAAGTTTTCAAGGGTACTAGAACAAATAAACTTCAACCTGACATCCTGAAGGCTGGGTGAAAGTAACCTCAGAATGATGCAATATCTCAGCAAACCCAAAAAAGGGCAAACAAGGTTGCCTGAAGATTACAAAAGCAAAACCACAGGGGATAATTTTAAAAGGTGTAGAATGGAGATGGGAAGTTATCAATTGATAAAAGAAAATTTCCACTGAAAATATATTGGTGGAAAAAATGAACAAACAATATATGGAAGACAAAGAAGGTGAGTATTGGCTAAGATAGGTTTGTCAAGCATAAATAATGTTGAACTGGTTTGCCTTCCTTCTGCAACAGGGATAACACGTCTTGTGGAAAGGGCAAAAGCAAGAGTTTCCGCATCCCATTATTCTAGCCAGGCCTTCTCCAGCACTATTTCATTTGATACTGCAATTTAGGGAAGCACAGTTTGGATGGTTTGTTCTCTGTCTTTTCTAATGTAGAACCATGAGGAAGCTCACAGTGCTCCATAGTAAATTCTGCTTACTGAAAATATGCCTATTTCTCTTTGCTGCATTTCAGAAACTGCTTAAAGGTAGCACATCCAAAGCCTAAAGACAACACTTTCCCAATCACTGGTTCACACAAGCCTGCCACAGGCCCAGTACAAAACTGGTGACACAGCCCCTGGTGGTCTACTACTCAGTGTAAAACTTATAGAGGTGGTTTCTATAGAATCTTGTCTTGGTTTGCTCTGTCTCTAGGTAATGAGCCAAAAGCACAGAGGCCCATGGAGTCATAAATCATAGCTGGGAATGATCCAAGGGGAATCAATAAGCTAATTGAAGAAGCTGAACTCACATCAACAGTGTTTGTCTGGTGACAATAAAGTAAATACCATTTTTATAAAAACAAGATTACAGACTGCAAGATGTAAGAAATTACCATTCTGCTCTACTCAGTGCTTGGTAACAGCTCATCTGGAATATTCCTTGTGGTGGTCTGGCTTTTATCCCTGCAGATGGAGAAAGACAAGGAAAAAGCAGCAAAAATGACTAGTGACTAGAAAATATGACTTGTGCAGGAAGATTGAAGGAACTGGGTTCTCAGACTGAAGGAAAAGAGTATTTTAAAAGCCAGTAAGTTCTTTCATGTCCTTAAATATGTATAATATTGCTTTACAAAGGAAATAAATAAGCTATTTCCCATATACGCAATGAAAAATAATAGGCTTAATTTACTGAACACAAACATTAAAGAAAACATTACAATATGAAGGGTTGCAAGGTAGAGCCTTTGGCTTCCCTAAGGCTGCAGGTCTATGAGACATGAGTCTGTCAGGAAAGGATCAAGTACACATCATTCAGGTTTAGGCCAATGGATTGACTGGTCTCAGAAGTCTCTTTACAGCCTTTATTTCTAGGAGCCTGTAAAGCTGTTCAGCTTAGGCTAGCTAATATCTGATAGCAGATTTCAGCCAGCCCTTTTGGCCAGGTATCTCCAGTTAAAGAGACAGGATAATTTACAACAAGCAGTTTTTAATAATGCTGATTTGTAGTACTACTTCACTTGAAATCTATATAGATGAGATGATAAATTCAGACTGTAGTTGCTATTTTATTTGCAGATGGGTTAAATTTCAGTTATGTCTTAGACGTTTTGTAACTTTGTCCATTTTTACCATTACGGATCTGCTTGTAAATAATTACGTGAACTGAAAACCTTGACTGAACTCAAACAAGCATAGTACATCTGAGGAGATTCTTTAGTCAACAAACTTTCCTGCCTTACTGTTCACACATGTCTGATTATTTGTGCATGCTGAAGAGCACAGACTCCACCACTGATTCCTTAGGGGTTCCACTGAAGTCCTTTCTCCATTGAGAAAATTTTGTTTTCCATTATTCAACCAGTTATTGATACACAAATTATCTTCCTCCTAACTGCTGGAAATTTAATTCTTTTTGAAGAGCTTCAAAGGAATCCAACATGCATTGTGACTTTTCTCTACACAGCATGAGACCTTTCCCAACATACCACATTTATCTCTGTGACTACTAGTCTTAGTCTGTGCCATGACCCTGAGTGGAAGTCAAGATTGCTGATCTGTTTCCTGGATTAAAAATTAGCATCACATTTATCATCTTCCATTCCTGTGGCACCACAGCTGAGGTATTATGCCTTGATTGATTAGATATCCTAGCAGTAGTTTCATGACTCAATATCGAAGTTACAACTATATTCAGAAACCTGGTCTGAATAGCTTCTGGCCCTGCTAACCAGACATTATTCATATCAGCACTTCTGAGGTCTCATTTACTCATTCTTTAGTTATAGGAAGTTTTTTTTTGCCATAACGGAAGGCTAAAGTCCAACACAATGAACACCAAAACTTTCCTGCTAACCTTATTGCCAGGGCCCACTGTCTTGCTTGCTCATTTTACACCTCAATATCATGTTACTCCCAAGACTTCTGGCATGTTTGTAAGGGTAAAATATGTCATGCTAGGTCTGACAGCTCAAGAGAGGCAAGCCTGCCACAGCTCCATACCCCCGGTCAAGCCGGTAGTGAGACTGGAAATGCATTCCCAGCAGGCAGAGGCACACAGAGCACTCCAAGTCACTGAAATCCCTGCCTTTACCCTCCTTTGGTTCCTCTTCTAGGCTCCTTGTCATAAGGTATTAGTAATTCCAAGCTGCTTTTCCCATAATGTGTCCTAGAGCTTAAGACAGTGACCCCTGCAGATCAAAAGGAGGTGTGGAGAGCTGCTCCCAGTGACACTTTATGATGGATTTCAAGTCTGGACACTGGTGCTGGAGTCCTTCGGGGGCAGCTCTGGGAGGAACCTGGAGAAGTTCCTCCCTCATTCCTTGGGGATCCTTGATTTGGATTCCCACTTGCCCTTGGGCCTCTGTGATCCTCTGGCTTCTGGAGATGGACCTTTGGTGGTCTGATGTCTGATGGTCCCTGTGATGGGCCTGGGAGGACCTGGGCGTTATACACCCCCCACCCTCTGTGCTCCTCTCTGGGTGTGCAAATGAGCTTTCATTACATAACCTAACCATTTCCTGCTTCTGATGTGTTTACAAATACATCCTGCTTCTGTTGTGTTTAAAAACATTTAATATTAGCTTTCGCCTCTGGTGACTTTCTCTTGAAAATCTTTTATCTGGTCCAACCTTTTTATGTTTCCATGTTTACCTAGACAGACATTGTCTTTATCCCTTGCTTGAAACAACCATTTCCTTTTTTTTTTTTTTTTGTGTAAACTTCTATTATCTTCTGCTGGTTAACCAACTGACTTATTTGCCTTTTCAGGGGTCTTTCAGAGCTTTTATTCATTTGAGAGATGCATTTACTCTCAATTTCTAAAATGGTGTCCTTAAAGAACCTCTGGGATTCCAATAAGCATATTATCCTCAGCTCCTTTTTAATTCCTTATCAAACAGCATCTTCATTTTTTCACAAATCTCTTCTAAAAATACAAAATAAGTCAATTTTGAGGGGTTTGTGTGTGTGTTTGTCTTTTTTGCTCCTGCCACAAGTCTGTATTCAATACATTATGAGCCGTTGTGTGGGATTCTATGTAAATAGTTACCCACTGAGACACATGCCCTGTTGTGTCTTTGCTGCAGGTCCTCTGAGGTCATGGATACAGCATGACTTTAATCACTTTAATTAGTTTGTGACACCACTGAAGAGGATAGTCTCCCCTTTTCTCCCTGCTGCTGCTCCTTCCCCTCTGGATCAAGAAACAGAATTTAATAAAACTGTGTGACACATAAAAGTTTCATTTGAAGCCTGCTGCCTTTCACTTTGGGAACAGTGTGTTAAGCAGGGAGTTGAGCTGCGTAAAGCTCCAGCTCAGCTTGCTTTCAGGTTTGGCTGGGGCTGAAAGTGCTGCCAAGAGCAAAACTTTAACAATTTGTCTTAGGCTCAGCTCTCATCGAGTTTCTTGTCCCAGCTTACTGCAGACCCATTGGGCAACATGTCCTTTGATTTGTTGCTTGCCTTGCTTGAGCAAGAGGGCCTTTACTTGGCTCCTGAAAAAGCCAGAGGAGGTTTATCAGGAAGAAGTTCACCACCTGTTGGATGAGCAGCCCTTTGCACTCTTCTGCAGTGGAAAGGTTTTGGCCTCTGCAGCTGGTAATTTTTTTGCAAAGAGGAGATTAAAAACATCACGCTTCTTACCACCTTTGCCAAAAGCACTTGAAAACAACTTCAAAGAAGGACATGCCCCCCTCCATGTTCAGAGTGCAAAACATCCCTTTGTAGGGAGTCAAACCAGACCAATGAAATGGGGGAGAGACATCTTCTTTGATCATTTGTTGCTCAGACAAACTCCTGGGTAACAGTTTCTAGGTTAATTAAATGTTACTTTGCACTAACAAACTGAGTTTGTGTGAAAGCCTCAGGATCTGTTTGTGTGGCTGAAAGCTTACACTCCCTCATGGTCATGGCATAAACCATAACCCTTCCAGCCTAATAACATGCAAACATAATAGCAAACAGCAAGATACAAGACCTGACCTCTTGGCTTGAGTATCGACTTTGGGGAATGAGCTCCCCATGTCAAAAACCGGTTATCTTCTCAAAATCCATTCCTTTTCTTTCAGGAAAGGAGAATGCATTCAGTTTCTATAAACTTTCCCATTTTTGTTTTCTTTTTTTTTTTTCTTCTCCCCAGTCAGACTGGATCAGTTAACTTGCTTGCTCTGCAAAAAGGAAGAAATGGGGAGGAAGGAGAAAACAAGACTTGCCTTTTCCTTTTATGATTAGGGGTAAGAGGAAGGAGCATGTTACAGATGAAGGGCTCTGGTTGCTCTGTGACTTTCCCACCACTTTCCCATGTCTGTACGTCAAGTAATGCAAAGCTGAATGATAGCACAAAAATCCCACTGTCATGGGAGAAGCATTATTTCCATGTGGTGCTACTTATCTGCTACTTATCTGAGTCTATCTGAAATAGCTCCTTTCATAGCAGAACAATTAAAGCAGAAGTTCAGCAGTTTCTTGGGCAGCCCTTCTTTACTTGTACTTTATTCTGGGCAGTTCTTCCAAAGATTTCAAAAGGCTTCAACTACAGGAAAGAGCAGAACTTAAAACTACCCTGTGGTGCTGTGGATGTCAAGCCCCTGGTGAATGCTGCCTCTGGAAAAGTGTATATTTCTACAGGGACACCAGAGACAGCACCAGATGCTGCAATGCAAATACTAGTTAATTGGGCAGCATGTCCAGAATAGGTCCAAACGAACAGATATCTGGAGGTTTAGCTGGCAAATGAACATTGGGGTCCTAATTTCTAATATGGGCATATGGCAGAGCATATGTAAAGTGACCTAGTAAGTGCAGGGTAGTCCTACTCACAGAATTGCCAACTACACTGTACAAAAATCACACATCAGCCTCTTTGAGGCTAATATAAAGGCATCAGTTTTAAAATAACTACATTTAAAAAAATACCTATCACTTTTTTGCTTGTTTGAACCCTTTAATAAAGAACAGGTAAAAATTTCAAGCTTCTATCTAGCTCATGACAACTAGAATCTGAATTATTACATCTAATCAATTCTGAGATTGTCCTGTGTATGCTGGGCTGTGGGAGTCAGGGCTCTAAAGGACCCTCTGGTAGCATGATAATTACAATAAAATGCCTCAGTTCCAGAGAGCACACACCCTTGGCAGTGGAAGGGCAGAAGTTTGTGAATTTCATTCAAAATAGCTGTTGGATTTAATTCTCTTCTGCTTCAGTTATTTACATTCAGTCAATGTGTGCCTCTCCAGGGATGGACTCAGGCCTCTCCCACCAGCACAGATAGTCTGGCTTTCAGCCTGACCAGCAAGGGCCATGGGAAACGCTGAGAGGGGTTTGGCCCCACTACAACACAAGATTTCTGTTTTCTTTACACTTGGGAAGGTGCAAAAAGCTGACAGTGCAGCTTTCACATGGGACCTTTTCTGATGGGGCCACTCTGTTTTAAATCATCTGGGTGCTTTGGAAGCCCTTTGAGCTGGCATTTCCAGAGACAAGAACTGCAAGTCAGCTTTTAATTCAGTGTGTGGGGAATGAAAGCTTGCCAATGCTGTGACCACCATGTGTGTTTTTGCAACGAGACAACGAGCTCATGACGTGTTTCAGTGGAGGTGAAGTGCTGGTAATTTTTATCATAAAGCTGATAAAGGTAAAATGCAGGCTGTGAGCATGTGGTCAGCCTCAAAAACCAGCACTCAGTTACAAAGCACCTTTGCCCTGCCTCTGTGAGGTTTCTATCAGGGCAGTTTTATTCCAAGGTAATAATTGTAAATATCTTTCAGAGGGCCAGGACCCTTAGGCAGAGGCAGTACAAATGCAGCTCTTGAGAACACAGAAGAAGAGACCAGGATAGAGGAAATATAACTCAGAAGGCCAGCAGAGCTCCAGTCTGCGTTCCCAGAATTATTCTTGCTTTTTGTCCAAAGAGTAGAGTGCAATGTGTAAGCAGAGTTGCCCTCTGCCCTGAGAGCACTCTCATCCCTCAGCTACAGGCTCTTTCTTGCTGATTTTCTCTGATGTGGGTTGGAACATCCTCCAGCTGAGGAAAGCTTAAAAGGCATGTGTCATATTTCCTGAGCACGTGTTCAAACCACTAATATAAAATGTAAGCATTACCACCAATGCCCCCTTTTTCTTCTTCTTTTGTGCTTTTGAAGGATGCAAAGAACTCGTTTGGTTCTAAAAGACAACATATTAGCACTAATCCTCAAAAGAGGACCCAGGTTTGAGTGACCACAGCCTAGAGGAAGGGACTAGGTCTTGACCTTTCTCAATATGTCACTTGAAGGCAAATTGTAGACGCACCCTAACCCATAGTATGCCTGGTTTCCACTCCTCTTTAAAGGGTGCCAAACCTCATCTGTCTCCTGTATCAAAAGCATGAGGTCTCTTCAGGTTCTGATTTCCATGTCAGTACTGCTGCAGCCTTGCAGTTCCGTAACACACTCAGGACTTCAGAGATAGCTGTGCAGGCAGAGTATGCTGGACCAAGGATTCACTTTCAGCTTCTCAGGTTCACAGGCCAGCACCCTGATGGCTTTCCCCAGCATCCAATGCAGACTAAAGCTTGGATTTGAACTTTGGAAATATTACATCTTGCTGCTAGGGAATCATAGTAGAGCATTTAAAAGGAAATAAAGAGTGATTTACAGCCTTCAAAATTATGCAATTGAAATTTAATAGAAATGATGCTTCTGGTGTCAGATACTTCATTATTACAACACCACCAGAAAAAATACATGT
Organism: Bombycilla garrulus; assembly: GCA_013400315.1. Taxonomy (NCBI): domain Eukaryota; kingdom Metazoa; phylum Chordata; class Aves; order Passeriformes; family Bombycillidae; genus Bombycilla; species Bombycilla garrulus. The sequence continues at coordinate 97,650 of VXBU01006370.1, forward strand.
TTAATGAAATTATGTATTTTAATAGATTGCTTTGCATAGCAAAATTCTGACTAGTTTCTTTTTCAATAAATCACCTAAGAATTTTCCACACAGATTGAAGAGGCTAACCTGACCTGACAGTCATGAAAGAGAAAGCGTGTTTTTAATGTACAGCATTAAAAAAAAATTAACAATCTTGTCTAAGGATTTACTTTCAGAACACTGTTTTTGTAGGAAAAAAATTACCATTGCTAAGAAAACGTTATGTATTATCATTGTAAATATAAATCTGCTTTCTGGAGAAATAATGAGTAATCTGTTCTGATCTTTAGGATGAAATAATATTTTTACTTCAGCACAAAACAATACTCAACCCTTTCAAGGTCCAAGATAAGACAATCATCTTGCCCATTCCAGACAGAAAGAACTCTTCTGAACCAACATTAGAAGAATGTTTGGGGTTCTTTTATTTCAGGAAAAATTTAAGAATCATGTTTCTCTTCAAATTGAGTACTTGATAATGTTAAAAGAAGAAAACATAACAGATGAATATTTATCCTGTTGTCTTGGTTTTGAAAGACAGGTGCCTGCCAAGGAAGGCTGGAGCTTCTCTTGGAATAGAAAATGTAAACCCCCTCCCTCCAAATTATTACAACTTCTAAAATTAAAGGGGCTCTTAGGCAAAGATATGAGGATAGGAATAACAGTTCTTTAATATGTATAAACAAAATAAAGTAAAACAAAAACCAACAAACTACAACTTAATAGGAAAATTAGACCAAGATGCAGTATTTACAAAAACAAAACCTGACAGTTAGAATACAACCTGACACCCTGTCAGTCAGGGTGGTGGTAGCAGTCCTGTTGGAATGGTGGCTCCAGTAGTGCTCCTGGGGTGACAGATGGTTTCTGCTGAAGCAGAGATCCTGCAGAAGGGCAGAGTTTTCCTCCAGTGGTCCAGTGGTGATGTTGAAGGGTCTGGTCCTTCCTCTGGGAATCCAGTGGGAGAGAAGGCTGCTCCTCTGGGAATCCAGTAGAAGGCAGATGCCTGTTCTGTCCGAACTCCCAGATTATATCCAGGTGGGAATGCTTGGCTCCTCCCCCTGGGCAGAGCATCTCACAATGGGATGATGTCATTCTATGAGTCATTCTATGATGTCATTCTATGAGTGGTGGGTCCTTAATGGCCCATTAAACAGGAAATGGCTCCCGGAGGGAGTTATCTATGACTCATGGGCAAGGCGTTGATGGCCCATTAACAGGAGATGGTCTGGGGGAGGAGGCAAGGAAAACACTGCCCCTCCTGGTTTCAACAGTTCATGAAGATGGAGATAGAATACAGACCTTCTGGAATATTTTACATTGCAACCTAGGACATCTGTCATAGTCCAAGTGTGCTTTATTCTCTGAGTATGACATCACATCCAAATAACTTCTCAGATTCCCTGAGCCATGCAGCAAGCCAGTCAAGGTCCCAAAACTTCAAGTGTATTCACCAAACAGGTCATCATGGGAGTGGGATTTTGCTGTGAAGATGGCAAAATCTATGTTTTATTATAAATTTCTGTGCAACTAACTCTGTTCTATGCAACTAACTCTGTTGTTAGTTGCAGGGCCTCTCCCGCCTTTTTAATTTTTCTGAAGCTGATGCCTGCGCGAGTAAGGCTGCACCACAATCAGCCAGACTGATAAAGCCTGGTTTCACATGGATCCACTCCCTACTTGAGCCATGCTGCAGACTTTCTAGAGAGCCCCCATCTCCTCCTTCCTCTTCTGCCATGCTGCACTTTGTGCTCAGCTTTCCCCCACTGCCTTTTCCTCAGCACCCCAAAGGGCTGGAGCAGCCAGCAAGTGCTGCAGGCTTTCAGCAAGCAGGGTGAGGATAGAGTTGCTAGTCTGGTGGGAGAAGCAGAAATGTTGTCCATCAGCATCCCTTCAGGTGTTGTACTGAGCCAGGCACACTCAGATCCAGAATCTCCAAGTCTGTCTTTCCACAAGGGATGCCCTCCCTCATACCAGAGAGTGAGGAACAGGCTGATATCACACCTTCCTTCAGCACGAGCCAGAGCCTTTGTAAGTTTATGAGGGACACTGCACTTTGTTCACAGGATTTTTTGTCCTGAGAAATATTTCACAACTAAGAAAGGAGAAAAAGTATCCATGCCATGAGTTCTGTCTGCAAACTCTCTTCCACTTCTTGGCAGTAGAATTTATTAGTAGTGCTTTGGCACCATCATGCTCTCCCAGGATGAAAAGATCAGTTGTTTTAGTTGTTTCTAATTAATACACAATTTTAAATACATTTTCCACATAAATTAGATTTTTACTCTCTTCAGTAGTGCCAGATGGACAGAGCCATCTGTCAGAGATTAACACTCACTAAAGGACAACTAGCATTAAAAAAATAACAATAATGTAACATTAAAAAAAAATTTTGCTTTGTACATTGGTTGAACAAACAATTGCATGTAAAGCTGCTCTTATTTTTAAGATTATCATTTGTGAATGCTTGTATAATACTTTACTGAATTTGAAACAAGAGATTGTTGGATGATTAACCCATTTTTTTTTTTGTTTGGGGACATTTCTGAGGGTGTCTGATCTAGGATAATGCTGCATAAAGAAAATAGAGAACTAGAAACTGTGCAGCCATCATAAAGCCATAGGCATGTCATGGATTGCTGCAGATATGAGTGAAGCCCTGAATAAAGTATCTTTTCTTTTGAATTGAGAAGAAGAATCTGTATAAAACATAGCAAAAGCATTGTTTAAATGATGGGTATTGCCATTATCCCAGGCTCCCTTCTGGACTTCCTGTTTGTATATTTTTTTCCTCACAGTTCCACACCAGCCAAAGCTTTGCCCCAAAGGATCACAAGTCCAAGCCTTGCACCAATCCCCCTTAGCACCAAGGGCTGAGGGAGAGGCCCTTTGGCTGTCACAGCCCACTCTGAGGCCACAATCCTTGGGCCACTGCAGCCCCTCCTGCCTTGGGGACTGTTCCCCCATGCCTCCCCTTCCAGCCTCAGCCCATTTTTCCAGCCCAGCAGTGGTGGCTGGAGTCTTGCAGAAGCTGCCCACCCAGCAAGGCAGCAGCCATGGGCATGCCGGTGCTGTGGCCAGGAGTAGGAACGTTATCCTCTGTGAAGGGGAAAGGCAAAAGTGAAACCCCAGGTTTCCAAAAGCTCAGCCCACATTTCAGTGTTAGCAGCCCAGGGTAGGATCTTCCTGGCAGGAACATGATAAAGCAGGTTTGTCTTGTTAGGTGTTAGACTTGTGTAGCCTCTGCATGTTACACTTTGTGGGCACTGGAGATGGGACTTGCTGAACCAGGTTGTCCTTTCCTTCCCACATTTCTATCACTTAAATCCATCCATGTCAAATTTGTCTAATTTTGTTTTTCTGCTTCCACTGGAGGGGTCAAGCTGTGATTGGACAGCTGACAGAACTGCCATAAAACGACTGAGATTTCAGGGTACTAAAAAAAGAGAAAGCTATGTGAACTTATTTTAAAAGACCATTATGATAAATTAAACATTTTCAAACAGGTTGCCTCTAATGAAATTCCCCATAGGTATTTCCACCACTGGCAGAAACTACCTGAGAGCTGGCTGGTGTTACCTGAGAATTTGGGGTGGGTGACCAAGGTCCCACAAAACTCATCAAGGGCAAATGGAGTGACGAGCTTAATAAAAGAGGGACGGAGAAGCAAGACAACTGCAGACCAGTTGGCTGAACTTTAGTACCCATAAAAACACTGTAAGAACAAACCAGGCTACTTGAAAATACATAAAAGGTGCCAAGCAGATGAGTGATGGCAAATACAGATAAATGAGGAACAAACATTTCAAACCTTTGCAGGTTCCTTCTATGAGAGGACAAAAATGGAAACTGTCATTCTACATAAGCAATAGATGTGCTTTGACTACAGTAAAGCTTTAGCATTTTCTTGCATGGGGTGTTAAAGGGGGAGGTGACTTGGGTCAATATGACACCATTGTCAGGACAGTTCAGAGCTGGTTAGAAAACTTGTTTCTAAAAGTTGTAAATTTCTTGTCAAACTAGAAGGGTGCATTAAGTATGGATTTCACTGAAGCCTGTCTATGGTACTACACTCTATCTTCAGTAATGGATACTGAGCTCCTGAAATACTATTGATAAATTAGAAGATGATGACTAGGGTATTAGGGCTTCTAGTGTACAGAAGACAGCCTAGGAACTCAAAATTATCTAGCCAAACTGGAAAAAGTATCTGAAAAACAGAAGGCAGTTTGATAAGGACAAGAAAAAGGGCAAACCTGACATGGGTTTCTAGAAGAGCAGACATTTAACAAGGCAACACTTGCCTATACAGTTGTTCTGTTGAATTTAGGTGTCAGTCTGTGCCACAGTGACTTGTTGCTAAGGAAGGGGGAGCATCATCCTGGGTCACACCGTGCAGTGGTGACATATGTGAAAACTTGAAGTTATACTCCCTCACACCTGGCACCAGTCTTGTCTCAGCATAAATGAGTCATTTTGGATGCTCTAGTTTGAGGGAGGGGTGACCAGCAGCCTGGAGGAAAGCAGCAAGAGCAACCAGTCATGGTGTAGAAAAGGATGGAGAGAATTGAGGCTGTTCCTGACAGAGAAGAGAAAAATGAGAAGAGATATAATAAGGTTTTCACAATCAAAACCAGCAGCTGCAAAGGAGTTGGAAGAGTTTAACGAGTCTGCTGGGATAGGAAAGCAAACGGAATTAAATTGCAGAGAAGAGAGCTCAACCCAAATGTCTCCCAGAAATGGCAGCAAAGCCCTGGCAGGACCATGCTGGGAATCACCACACCAAAGGTTTTCCACTAACACAGCAAAGAAAAATGAGAGATGGGTGGTGGACCTCCCAAATGTCACATGATGTAACACTGCTACCTCTCCAAATGCCTGCAAAGGCAACAAGGCTGGTGAAAAGTCAGAAACAAAGGTCCTGTGAAAAACAGCTGGGGGAGATGGGATTGTTTAGCCTGAAAGAAAAAGAGGCTCAGGGTGGACCTTATCACTCCACAGCTGCCTGACAAGAGGTTGTAGTCAGGTGGGGGTCAGTCTCCTTGCCCAGGCAACCAGGGACAGAATGAGGACACAGTCTTAAGCTGCACCAGGGGTAGTTTACTCTGGACATTAGTAAAAAATTCTTCACTGAAAGAGTGATTCAGCACTGGAATGGGCTACCCAGGGAGGTGGCAGAGTCCCCATCCATGGAGATGTTTAAAAAAAACTGGATGCGGCACTCAGTGCCATGGTTTAGTTGACAAGGTGGTGTTAGGTCATAGGTTGGACTTGATGGTCTCGAAGGTCTTTTCCAACCTAGTTAATTCTGTGATTCTGTGTAAAGACACGGACAGATATAGTAGAGGTCACTAATGTCTTTCTGCTGTCAAAAGGAAGTCAAGTACCATGATTTCTGCTATAAAGATGAGGAACCTCGGGCATAGTTCCTTGCTTGGATGAAAGTTCAACATTTGGTCAAGCACAGAGCTGGGCAAGAAGGCCAGTGCACTCTCATACAGAACATGCAACCCCATCACCAGGGATCTGGCAAAGAAATTGCACAGCTGAAATATACCTTTGGATAAAATAATCAGTATTAGAATCAGGGATTATTTTTGTGTCAACATAATGTTGCTCAGGGAAATACTCAAGAAAAACATGGTGTTTCATTTATAGAACAGTTCAGAAAAAGTGCAATTCCTTTCATGAGGTATAGACATAAGAGAAGTTGGAAGATTTCATTGCCTTTCATTTATGTGTAAAACTGTGTCCTAGGTTACAGTGTAAAATATGCCAGAAGGTCTGTATTCTATCTCCATGAACTGTTAAAACCAGGAGGGGCAGTGTTTTCCTTGCCTCCTCCCAAGGACTATCTCCTGCTAATGGGCCATCAATGCCTTCCCCCACGAGTCATAGATAACTCCCTCTGGGAGCCATTTCCTGTTTAATGGGCCATTAAGGACCCACCACTCATAGAATGACATCAGCCCATTGTGAGATGCTCCGCCCAGGGGGAGGAGCCAAGCATTCCCACCTGGATATAATGTGAGGATTGGGACAGAACAAAAAGCCCTTCCCCACTGGTTTCTAGAGGACAAGAGCTACCAGACCTGTCTACAGGATCACCACTTCAGCAAGATCACTTCATCTGGATGGCTACCACTACCCTAACTAGTAGGGTATCAGGTTGTCGTCCAACTCTGTCAGTGGTTTTTCTTTTGTATTATTTGCATGTATTTTACTTTTTCCTATTAAATTGTATTTCTGATTTGGAGTCCCACTGGTTCTGCTTTCAAACCAGCACAAACTGATGCACCCCCTTACTCTTCAAGGGGGTCTTTTTTCCCTAGTAAATTTCATCCTGGAGTTACACATTGCAGAAGGTATGTGTCTGTCATGCCAAAAGAAAGAGGGCAGCTAAAATAAGACTTTAATGCTTCTGATCTGTAGATGGGAGGGCTGAAGAAACTTTGACATACTCTGGAAGATCTCAGGATGACCAAAACTGAGAGCTACCCTAAAACTTCCTTACAAAGCATTTTGAAAGCTTGTGATGAAAAATACCCCATGGCAGTGACTGTACCAGTACCTGACTGTGCTGTATCAGCAAGACTGAACCCAGCACATCAAGGGTTGGTTGGTTCGTTCGTTCCTTCCTTCCTTCCTACATCATATCTGGACAACTGCAGGCAGCCAGCAGATTTAGGGGTGGGGAGAGAGGGATTAAGTACCCCAAACTTGGAGACCTTGACACATGAAGAAAGGCTGAAGGGACTGGGTTCATTCACCCTGGTGAAGAGAGGGCTCGGGGGGGGATTCCATTCCATTTAGTGTAAGAGACAATGAAAGCACTCTCTTCATGCAGATTCACTGTGATGGGCAGTTAAGTAATTTCAGGGCAAATTTTGTCTCCAGACACAAGAAAATCTTCTCCTGTGAGACCAGCTACAGGCTGGGACAGGAGGTGTGGGTGGTATTTCTCTAGATGGAACACATGGGGCTTTGTTTAGCAATGCCCAAGGTCACCTAAGACCCTGCTTCCAACTCAGGCAGGTCCAACCACGCTTTCTGGCCCTGGTCAAGCTGGGCTTTCCCCCTCAGTTTTTGTTTCTCTTAGGATAGCAAGATGCTGGAGAGCCCAAGACACACTTGGGCTCTCTTTGTTTTACCTTTCCTCCTATGAGGGTACAGCTCTGCACTAGTAACAGCCAGCATCAAAAGGGCATCTTTAGCATCCTGTCAGCTACACCCATGCAAAAAAATTATAAACACATACACAGTAGCTACAGTGCCCATTTCAGCACACACCTTCCTGCTCCAGGACAGAGAGGAACACCAGTGCCAGGTCTGCATTCCTTGGTAAGGACTACTGATGGAACACTCCAGTACAGCAGGGGCTGCCAGGGCCCAGATGCTTTCCAGCGATAAAAACAACACAACATTGTAAGGGAAAAATATGAACTTCAAAATTTCTTCACTAAGGCAGCTCTGTTCCAGTTAGAGACAGGTGGGGGGAAAAAGAAGTGGATGCTTTCTTTTTTCTTTTCTATTTTTGTCTTTTCCAGGGTGACTTTTTAGACCCTCACCTTCTGACTTCATTCTGGAATGCTGCTTAAGTATAAATTAAGCTGATCTGGCCTAAGATTTCTCTCTCAGATAAAGACAAGGTTAGCTAAAAGAAACTCTAGTCATTGAAAAGCTCATATATCAAGAAAATCTAGACATGTTTTAAAAAATTGAAAAACCCCAGCAGCTTGACTCCTGTTCCTTTTTTAATGAACAGAATCATCTTGTAAAATTAATTGGCAATCAGATAAACAAAACTTCTGCTTAGGACTAGACAGCATGGATGTTTATCTCCAGATACAATTTGAGAGCATCTTCTTCATCTCTGCTTTTGTTCCACTGCATGGGCTGCCAGCACCCTCCTCCCACAGTCTCGCCCCAGGTCACAAAGGCTGAGACCTGGCTCTCTCACCACTTTGTTGAGTGGTTCCAAACCTCCTTAAGAATGTGAAGTCTGATATATCTCCCACTGACTTCAGTGATAGCTCAGTCAGACACAAAGGTATTTTTTTCAAGCTTTGAAAAAATTAGTATCTGTGCAGAGATAGGATGTTCAAAGACACGGAGCTCAAAGGGGTGAACACTCCACTTGCCAGGCTACACCAAACACATGGACCAAGGTCTCAGGGTGCAAGGGTGGGCGACACCACAGAGGATGCTCACATCCCTCCTGCTGTCCCCAGTCCAGGCAGGGCAACAGCTCCAGCCGCCCCTGTGAGCCTATGTTGCCAAAACCCACCAGGCCTTTAGCACCACCTTTTACAGTGGCAGGAGCAGGTGCTAAACACTTTCCAACTGCAGTGCCAGTTTCAGTCGAGCTTGGGAGAAATCCTTCCCGCACACACTTGTAAGCCAGGCTGCCACATTGTCTTGAACTGAAGATCACCTTTCTTAAACACCACACAGATCAAGTGCAGTAATTTGTGCAGAACTCACAAAACACGGAGTGGTTACAGCAGAGCAGGAAGGCCTGGGCCCAGAGGCACAGGGGGAACTGTGCCATTGCTTCTCTTGGGAGTGTTTGGTTATGAGCTTTGTCACCTGAAACATTTGTACATAGCAGATGCTGTCAGCATTTTTCCTGTAGTTTGTGACAGAGGTAATTCAGCAGGTGACAATCTCCAAAACTAACTTATAAATAAGGAGTTGCATTTAAAACACAGAGGCTGTTGGAAAATGGGCTTTTGGATATGGGCAAGAAACTCAGGAGAAACGGAAAAGGCAAGGCTGTATCTGATGTTTTGCACATCACAGCAGCTGCTCCTGCTGCCGCTGGGCGGCCGCGCTCCCACACTGACACCTAGCGCCGGCCAGCCCTGCCCTGCCCTGCCCGCCACGGCTCGAACACTCGCACACACACTCGGGTTGGCTTTTCCTTCTTTTTAAGTCTTGAGGAGTTGTTTAGGTTCCTGCGGGTTGAATTAATTTTTTTCTTTATATGAACATGAGACTACTCGCATAGTCTCCATAGATTTACACCTGCCACAAGGTCCCCGTTTTTCCACTTGAATGGAATTATTTTCTCCCATCAGCCCAGTGCTTTGAAGTTGACTTGGAAAGATGTGGGGCCCTTGTCAGTAATGCATCCCAGTGCCCTGCTGCCCATCTGATGGATGCTGAGCCCATTCCAGAGCTATGTGTTTACATACAACAACCAAGTCAGTTTATTTCAGAACAGCTTGAAAGCAGCATGTGGTTACATTGCAGCTCTGCAAACAGAAACCATTCCTTACAACACAGAAATGCGCTTTCTCCCTCAAAGCAGTTGCGAGACCAGACTGCATTTCCAGACCACCCATTTACAACAGATATCTTACTGACAGATTATTTGTAACACCAGCTTTTTGGACTGTGATCATAAAGAAAAATAAATTTTACCAGTAAAAAATATGCAGGAGTTCAAAACTTACTAACCACAGCTGGGCTTAAAGGCTCACTCTTCAAAATCTTTATAACAATTCTGGAGACAAATGAAAAAGTAGTTTGTCTCAGCTGATGAAGCCCAAGGGATAGTTTTCCCCACCTGCCTACATAGATCAGGAGCCCAGGCACAAAGATGCCAACACTCTGCTTTCTGCTGCAAGAGTTCAGCAGAAAAATAAACACCTTTTAACAAAAAAGGGACTTCATCCAAGAGTGCTGCAGGGTTCAGTCTTGTGAAGTTACAGTCACAGACTCAGGAAAGTAATTTCTCACTTTTTAAAAACTCACTAAAGGAAAAAATAATTCTGAGAAGTTTAGGTTTGTAGAGTTCTTAGTTCGATGCTTAACACAATGTTTTATTATTTCTGTCATTTAGGTCTTTGTCATATACAGTGCAAATACTAGATCATTCAAGTCTAAAGTTCCATTACTGGCTTCACTCACTGCAGAATTTGAGGCCCTGGCTAATTCTTTTAATGAGAATTAAACACAACTACTGGAATTTGAATATATTTTTGTTTGGCATTAATGATAAAATAACTTGGGCTCCACAAGCTTTGAAAAAGGTAACCTGACATGTTTATGGGGAATACATTTTTATACCAATCAACATGACAGTATTGAGAAAATTATTTCAATTATCTTCTTTTAAATCCACCAAGAACCAAACACATCACCTTAGAAACCTGGAGGGTGTGGAGGACAATCTGTCACCTCTATTTGCCTTTATAACTTAAAAGATTTTAGCATAGAATTCTCACCCCTGAATTGCAACAAACTGAGCTCCACTTGACAAGATACCTCCAGCATGTCTTTTCTTTGAAGGAGCAGTAATAGGCTGCCCATCTCTGCACCTGACTGGCAGCTGCACTGGGCAGTGCTTGGCAGCATGTCAGCTCCCAAACAGGACAGCAGAACAGTTGGTGACATCAAACTCGAAAAGCAAACATTTTCTTCCCCATCTCCTCATTTCTCTGCCCCTTCCAAAAAGGCCCAAGCCTCTACCAACACACCCTCCTAAAACCTGCAAGAAAACAAACAAACTGGCATAAGTGTTTTCTTAATTTGGATCTACCAGTACCATAGCATTTTCATTCCTGGGGCATAAGTAATGGGAGAAATGCCTGAGACCCCAGCAGTAGGGAATGCACATACTAAACAGGCAACAGAAAAGACATGAAGAAACAAACAGTAAGTTTTCAACTAATCCTGGCATAAGATAACCTCCAAATGACATCAGGTATCTGGAAGTTGTTTGTAGGGACCAATTGTTTTCAGAATTAGGCAAAATCAAGTAAGAAAAAAAAAACAAAACAAACTTCAGAGAGAATAGATTGTGCATTACTGAAAGAAAAAAGTAATTTCACCTCTATAGATTAATTCCAAGTCATGTTTTGCATCTATTGAAAAGGCCATCTGGCTGCACCATGGGTTCCAATGCAAAACATTTCACAGCTTTGACATGCTCTACACTAGACCCCCAAATTCGTACGTGGTCACACTAAAGATCTTTTCAAGGCTGACTTTCAGGAAGTTTTGCCACTGATGTGGGAAGGCAAAGGGATTTTAAACATTTCTCTAGAAACACAATAGTTCTGGCAATTTTTTGAGAGTGGATCAGATGCTAGTTAGCACAACTCAGCCTGAGGAAACAGCAACTGCAAATCATGGTGACTGATACCATTTTCAGAGCCAAGCTTCCTTTGATGCAGAGAAGAGATTTTTTTTTTTTTCCCTGAGGGAATAAAGGGAAGATTAGAAACAGGAAATGGGAAAACCCTACAGCTACAGAAACAACATGCTGAAGTACTGTGAGACTGTATGCAGGTGTCAAACAGATGCCCTCCTCCCCCCCCTCCAGCCATTTTACTACCTGACACGTCAATCCAAAATTCCCAAGTAAAGCCTAAAGCAATATACAAGACTCGGACACAGCAACAATTCCCTGCCTGGAAACAAGTGAGAGTAAGAGCTGTCTGAGCAACTTTTTGTTGAGGGCAAACTCAGCATTTCTGAAGGCACTGAGAAAGGAGAACTGCACTGGAGTAAAGTCCAGCTTAAATGAGAACACTGGATCAAAGCCACTGAAGTAGTGATCTTTAAAATAAACAAATAGAGCCAAACTGTCATTATAACTTGACAAAGGTTGAGAGTTGGAGCAGCTACACCCAACTCACTCCATGCCAGGATAGTTTCAAAGCAGGAGGTGGCTCCCAGCATCCACAGAGCCATTAACTGCCCTGCAGAACAATGCTGTTTCTGCCTCTGCTTCCTCCTACTTCTTCTGATCTAAACACAAAGCAGTGGAAGACCTATTGTGCCACTTCAACGTCAAAAACATTGACCTGAAGAACTATGAACTCAGTAGATAGTACTTGAAAAGAACTTTTTAGGCAGTATGTAAGGGAAACAAAACACAGAAAGCTTCTTTGTGAACAACAGGAGAACAGAAAAACAGAGGATTATTTAATCAACATTTTCGCACAGTGAACATTCCTCTAAAACGCCAGAATTTTAAAATGGGAATCATGTTCCTGGCTGGATTTCTTGCTCCAAAAGAGCAGTGAAAGCTCAGGCATTCTATGCATAGAAGAAACCTCCAGAAAAGTGAACAGGACTTAATATTCACTATTGTCTAAACCAGACACTTTGTCCCAACACGCTATATACAAATGTATATTTAAATGAGACTAAAATGTGTGGTAAAGGTAAAATAATGAATTAATAGTCTTGACTGAAGATTTTTCAGAAGGTTCTGCTTTTCCTCCTGACACATCTTAAACACACCAGGAAACAGAGCACTGAAGTCAACTCCTTCCAAGCCCACCAAAAGGGAGGGAAAAAAAAGTTATTTGAGAACAGGTACTTCCTGCTTAAAAAAAAAAAAAGGAAAAGCTTTTACAAGGGCTTTTTAAGCTAGAACAGGTTTCACAAAACTTTAAATTTCTCTCTCAGTGGGTTTCTGAACTGTCATTGCTGGTTATTACTAGTAGGCACAGAAATCCCCATTTTAATTAGAAACTTTATTTGGCAATACATTGTACAGTTTACATGTGAAGTGCTTTCAATATAAGATATTTAATAACATGATGCTGAGCAAAATGGCTGACCAATTTCCTCAAAGCTCTTCCAGTTATGGGCTTTATTCATTAAAACTGTCTTACAGAACTAAGATGCAACTTAAGCATTTGTATTCAGAAGCTAATTACTGTGCTTACCTTAGGGAGAAAGTATATACTTAAATGTTCCAATTAACTCTATATTTCAATAATGATGTTAAGCATTTGGCATAAGAGAGAAAGAAACCCAGGCCCTAATTAAACTTGTATTCACTGAAGATTTTTTAAAAGAACTTCATGATCATCTACTTTGTTAATAAGGCACAGTCAGACAAGTATTTACAAAAACTGGCTACCAATTCAGTTTTACCTGCATAGCCTTCTTGCTGGTCTGTCAACAGTAATGTGAAAGTTGTTTCCCTGTCTGCTGCTGAGACTTTCTGAGAACAAGGCAGAGCAGTAAGGCAACTAAAAGAACAGGCATGCACAGGAGTTTGGCATTTGGGATGGATTCTGAATAGCTGCAAAGTAGTTCATTTTATAAATGGAGGATTCACCTGCTATTATTAAAATGGTGGCCAACTGTGATAAGGTAAAGAGAAGTGATGCAAGCAGAGGGTATTTTAATTGGAATAAACAAGATGTCTGGTATGCTTTCAGCTAAGACTTCGCAAGCAGCAATTCCCACAACTTTCAGAGATAATCTAAATTGAATTCTGAAATTCCCCTCTGCAACTTCGAAAAGCTGAATGTACCAGGTGGTTTCCTGATAGCAGGTGAAATATCAAGGAATGAAATCTCCATTTAGATAATGAGCCAATACTGCATCCTACTTTGCATTTCTTATTGGAACAAAAGGAATTCTTTGGGAATGACAACTGAAATAATTACATCATTACTTTGGCTGCAAGATAGTTCAACAACTTTTAACATAGGATGTTTAAGAAATATGAAACAATTCTATCCATGGTCAAAGAATAAAGAATAAAAATGGAAAAAAAAATAAAAAGAGAAGCCTTACCTTCCCCTTTCAAACAATCTTTGAGGAATAATTGCTTGAGATTAACACTGTATGGCTTCTGTGGCCTATGAACGCCAGACAGATACTGTAAGAATTATCATTTTGAAGCTACTGCTTGTTCTCAATTTTTAGTAACTTCAAACAAAAATAGTTTGTCTATTTCACTTCAATAATCAAACTGAGTATAAAAATCATTAAAAGTGTATTGCTGACACAAATTTGTATCACATACTAAAAGATATTACTTCATACATTAATTGTGAAACAAAAAAGATTGACAAAAAGTTTCCCAAATTCTTTTGCACAGCTGAACTCACAGTGCAGGTTTAACATAAAAAAATCTGTAAATGATGTAGTCAACAAATGTTGAATACAAAATACATTCTAAAGTATTTTACAGAATGGCTGAATTATCACACATAAGAACTGAGGATAAAGGATGTTAATGACAAGCAGCCACATACAGAACACAAAGCAATAAGTTTAAATCAGACTATTTTGGTTTGTGTAGCCCTTTATTAGCAACTAAAATAGAAGATATCTGTTGTACATCACGGGTAGTAACTGACTATACTGGAGATTTATTATATTCTAATACAGAATCATTTATAAATGCATTGTTTTCCTTTTTTTTTCTTTTATTAAAAAGCTTCCACCCCCTTATCCCCCCCTTTTTCCGTTTACAACTTGCAAAACTATTCTGAAAGCTGAGTATATGTGCACAGGTCTGCAAAGAGTGCAAATTTAGGATATGGTAAATGCTTTACATGTTGTATTTTTAAGGACAGTCTATCACCATGCCTTCGTAGCCATTATCTTTTCCAAAGAAAAAAAAAAAAACTCTCACAAAAAGCTCTGATACCAGTCTTCCTTCCATTGTCCTAAACAAGAAAGCATTTTTAAATGAGTTGAAACTAAGGAAGGACTACACCTACTAGAAAAGAACAGAGTTCTATTAGTTTGAGGTTTCAGTATACCCAAAGACCAGGGACTGTATCTTTGTAAGGGCTAGGCTGGGACCCCGTATACATAGTGTGTGCAGGTGCCATCCCTGAGCATTCAGCAGTTCAGTGGACCATAAGTGCTCCAGCTGCATAACTCACTGAGCTGTCTTGCCAGTTTCGACACTGGCTTGACTGAGCATAATTCAAAAATGAAAAGCTCATATTCATTCCATTCTTCTGGAGCTCGTTGATGGCCTGAGGAGAGAAAAAGAGCTGTTTAAAAAAAGGTACCAGTGAAATGACATTTCCTTAGTCTCAAAGGTCCTTGCACCATCTCTCATAAGCTCATTATATAAATATCTCCCAGTAACTAGCTGACCTAGCCCATTTCTATGCTGTTTCATTCACTGATGGTTCCCACACTGCACTGTGTACATCCATGCAGTTCTCTGAAGCAACATCGAACTTTTCATGATACCTCCTTTAGAAACAATGCTTTCAGTTCCATGGGGAATTTATGCAGAAACACAGACTCAGCAGAAAAAAACCTAACACTATTAACACTTTTTAGATTCTATTTTTTCCATTAAGGAGAAAGAAAGTACAAGGATAATTTATTGAAGTGTGGCAATTGGCAAAAGTAAATGAAGAGAATTCAGCTGTGATTCACTGCAAAACTAATAACTATCTGAGGGTAAGAGTTGGGTATATCTGCAGAGTTGTCATAGTACTGAACTTTGCTACATGCATCCCCAATATCGCTTATACAAACTTTTACAGACTCCTCTTTAAAAGGTTCCTCTCTATGTTCTCCATTCAGACTACATTCTCAGTGAATTAAGTTTTCCCTTTTAAAAAACTTAATGTGCTTCCTGTTTTAGATTTGAACTACAGTAAAAATACAGTGAGAGTCTCTCAAGCAATTGACAAATCTGCAGCACTCCACCAGCACTGTAAATCAGCTGCGACCAAATTCAGACAACTAAGATAAGCCAGGTTTATGTCTGCACTGAATCACCAAAGCAGAATATGATAGCCAGAAAGTAACCTGAACTCTAACTGCTGTTTATGAATTAATGGTGCTCTGCATTCTGCACTAATACTTAGAGGCCATCTCTCACCATACTTACAAAACTCAAAAATATTACCAGACATCACAAGGCTCTCACAACAGCTAGCTAATAGCAATACAGAGAAAATAAATGCATGTTCATAAGAACTGATTCAAAAGAGTAAGAACATACTTCTTCAGGGAGATGGATTTATTTTTCATTTATTTAGGGCCAGGACAAAGTGAATGATTGCATTTAATTGAAATTCAAAAGGGATGTGGTATCTGATCTCCCTTAGGGAACTGAAAACCCTCAGCCCTTTCAAGAGCTTACATATATATCTATATGCAAGACACGAAAATCAGAGATGAAATTGAGAACACTTAAAAAAATTAATTCAAGGCTTGACATTTTAGAAGCAAGGAATACTACAGCAATATTCTGTTTTACAAATGCAACCATTTTCCCAGAAGTTACATTCTTCAACAAATCACAAGTTACTTACATTTAATAGCACTCCAATAGGATGTCTTCCACATATTGTATTATGGTATTTCTTCAAGTAATTGCTAAAAGATACAGGATCTAGCTGCTCTATAATGTTCATACCCTGAAAAAAATTTGATCGCAATAATTACATTACACATTCACAAGCAGGTGTTTATACATAATCTATTTGTTACAACAGAGCAGGAGGAAAAACACTCTACTTTATCAAGGGAATATCAGCATGTGAGCTCTAGCTTGTAGTCATCTTGTTTCCATCCCCTGCCAAACTAAAAGTGCAGGAGCTCTTCCAAAGCTGTCAATAATCCACAGATCTGTGAAGTTATCTTTCCAAATACCAGTGAAAGCTCATGTTAAAAAAAACTCCTCCTGCAGACTAGTTGGTCCCTACCATCCAAAACTGTCCTACCTCCGTTAGATTTGGTACTCTACAACCAGACAAATTTACTGAAAGGGCAAAGCAGGAAGAAGTTGTGCCTTCATCTCTCTCCCTGATAACAAAGTTCAGGTCCAAGAACTTGTCTGAGACTTCAGGATGTCCAGAAACCCTAGATAAAACCAACACTATACATGTGCAACTCACACATGTAAACAAGTGCAATATACTCTGGATACATCAGGCATTCAAGGCAGTTGATCTGGGTATGGCCTGGCCATTTGCTCAGAGCATAAAAATCAGATCCAGAAAATCTCTAAAGCACTATCAAGATGGTGCACAACAAAATGTAAGAACCAGGTGCTTCCACTTTACATAAGACAGTCACATGTATACATCCTTTCCTCCATTGAGACCCATAATCCCATGGAGTCATGCTAAGAATACAAGCCCACGTGTGGAAAACAAAACTTTGAACATACACAAATGTTTGTATTCTTAAAAGCAAAAAGAATCCTACAACTCCAGATACAGCCTACTCTTACCCCATCCCATAAAGCAGATCAAGCACCATTAAAATAGTTTAAAAACAAATCTAAATCAATTATTGTCTCTGTTTCATCATGGGTTTGCTCTTTTGCCTGTATTAGACTCCATCCTCTTCTTTTTTTTCCTTCCTCTGAAAATTATTAATTCCCTTCACCAGGAAAATGACCTCCAGACACTCACTAACTCAATAAAATACATAGTTAAGCTGCTTCTGTTGGTGAAACAGTAAGTTCTTCCTTAGAGACTAGAAAAAAACATGCTTTGCATGGGAATAACTGGAGGTTGATACCAGAAAAGGAGATAATTTCTTCTAAGACTTCTGCATTTGTCCCAGCTCTTTCCCCTACTTTTGGGTGATAAAAGGAGAAGCTACAAGGCAGGAAGCAGTCAGTCTGAAGTCTCCACCTCAAGAGTGAAATCTCCAGAACACTCTGCAAGGGCGTAGGCTGATCTGGCAGATATCAGCTAATTATTCAGTTTGGATCACAGCTTACAATGGAGGAGCAGAAGATTCCCAGGAGAGCTGGGAGAATTATAAAACACCAACAAATAACCACTACCCATGTGTACTTTTAAATAGAAACAGACTTAAGATTAATTCATAAAGGAATACATTTTATGGAAAAATAAAACCAAGCTAAGCTGTCCAGTTGGTGGTAAGAGCTCCATTCTTCTGGAGTCATGGGGAAGGTGTTTGGCCCTGGCCAGTAATTACAGCTGTTAATCACTCCAGATTTACAAAGCCTAAAATGAGTACAAAAAAAATTGAATGGTAGCTACTCTCTAACTAGCAGTGATTAATAGATACCATTGCATTTCCAAAGCATATCTTTCAACCATCCACTTATTTGTAGATTGTATATGTCAACACACAGCTAAAGAAAGAACTAAACTTGACTACATACTCAAGTTAAAGATGCATAAGACACTTACTCAGATACTGAACAGTTCATGAGACTATATTTTATCTGTTTGTAAAACCCTTTCATGACCTTTCAAAAAAAATTAAAATGGCTGCTCAATTGAGAGACTCGTTTTACAGTTTTAACTCACTGGAACATACTGGGCAGAAGCATTTGAGCATTTGTCTCAAATGAATGGACATGGATTTATGAGAATGCCTAGTAAGCTTATTTCAATACACAGTTCAGCACTGCAAAACATTTACAGCTATGCAGTTCATCCCAGAAAATGCTAACAGAGTTCCATACATCAGACACTGGAGAAAATCCATAGAGAATTGGTACAAATGGATGTCCCACAAGCATTACGTTGTACTGAATTTTTCAGTCTTCTGGATTTAAAAATTGTTGTGGCAGAGAAGCAAAGACTATGAAGCTTGTTTCTCAGTCTAAAATGGTGTTGAGGAACAAACGAAACATTTTTTCCAGGTTGTGTTTTATAAAAAGCAGAGGTATGAAGCTAGTAATTGTCAGCATTCAAAACAACTCAACCAGGCATGGCTTACAACAGAGTTAAAATGCATAACAAAACCCATATAATAAAAGTGTAAGCACAGTTCCATGGTTTATCATACAGTCATTATGGCATCACATTGAAATTGCAAACCTCAGTTACCCAGATACGGCTAACAGCATTTACAATATCCTAGCACAGTGCACTTACTATGATTAAAAAGTCACATTTTTAAATACCATCCCTTAATAGGATCAAGTATCTAGAAGCCTACAAAAAAACTTGAAAAAATAACAACTCCACACATGTCCCAGAACAAACAAACAAAAACTCCCTCCAACAGTCTATGGGCTCATTTTATACTATATGCCAATACTGCTTTGGCTGACCACGTTAAAGTTTGTTATCAGTTATTTCAGCTGTTCCTTCACACTTAAAGATCTAATAGCACTCTAATGGAATTGGAAACAAACTTGGTCTTAGTACTACCCAGGCAAACTATCTCTACATGTGTGAGTCTCAGACTACGTGACAAATAGCCACCAGGAAAATTCCTGTATGGGCATAGAGAAGAGAACACAGACCTGGGCATCCAGGCAGAGACTCAATCTTACATTATGCCCAGCCTAAGAAGCCTTCCCAGGCTGGAGCACTGTGGAAGGTCCTGGCACACTGCAGCAGCACTGCGGAAGCCACCAGAATTTAGAAGGGCATTAGAGGTACCTGAGAAGCTATCAGTGCTGAGCATTTTTCCTAGACCAAGTACTGGCTACTCCTGTAAAGCACTCCTCAGTGTCTGCATTTTCCCCCATCAGCATTCAGGGTAACACAAACCTCCCATTGACTCAAGTAAAGCATAAAGTATCCCATACCAAATATATGCTCATATAAAATGAGCAATGTGGCAGTGAAGATTGAAGTGAGCAGTCTGCATTTTCTGGCTAGTCAATCACAAACAATTACTCTTCAATAACATCTTACAAAATACTTTCCCTATTTATAAGTAAAATGATAGTGAAATACAAACTATTGCACATCAGCTGCTCAGTTATAGCTCTTCATTTGAGGATTCTCCCCTAAGGTACCCCCCCTTTCTAACCACAGGGCTATTTCCTCCTTTTGCCATTACATCACAAAGTGCACTGTGGTGACAGTGGTCAGATCAACGTTTACCAATGAGAAACTGATGTCCACCCCACAATATTTACTACTCTGTATTTGTTTTATGCTGCAGTCCAACGGCTCTAAACTTCAGTGCCCAAAGTGTTCAGTAGTTTTTACGCACGAGGTGAGAAAATGCATCTATAAGGTCCAGTCCAGTCAAGGAAGAGGCCATCATTCTCCCACAAAGGCATATCTATGGAAAAACTATTTCATTTTGCCCCAGAATACCTTCCTGCTTACAATGTGCTCAGCTGACTACTTTCCTAATGAGGGCAAATAAAATTAAGTCAGTTTTAGTACAGTTTTGTCTATCTTAATGCTGTCTTGTCTGTGTAGAGGCCTACTGGTTACAACAGTAGCAGTTTGTTTAGCACATTAAATCACATGAAAAAATCCACCACTTATCTAGGGAAACAAGAAGTAGCCAAGCAGGACATAAAATTGAACAAAATTACAAAAACTTTGTGATCTTGCTAACAAGGTATCTCTGAAAATCACCCAAAGCAAAACCTCCTCCATATAGCATCTGAATATGGAGTCATGCGTTCAGATATGGCATGATATAAACAAGCAAAAAATAAGCACAGTATGCTGCTATACAACACATTCAGTTTTCCAGTTAAGATTGAAAAAGTATTTTCATATAAACAGTAGACACGATTTTCCACATTACAAAAACTGTGGCTTCCATTTAGCTGAATAACTACCAAAAGGAAGAGTTGGTGTAGCAGTGCATCCCCAGAAAGTAATTAAATGCCGAAGTCCAGTCTTTCTTCAAGGTCTCACCACAGAAATTAACAAGGGGAAACTAATGTTTGCTAATGCACCCATAATCTGCTCTCCCACAAAAACATTCAAAGCTGCTGATTCTAGGATTCCGTAGAAAGACATTTTTCTTTATAGAGAAGCCTCTCAACTGACTACAAGAATTATTTAAAATTGGATAAACAGAATGAAGGCAAATTATTTACTGTTATTATTCCTATTCCAGTGATGAATAGTAAGAAAACAAAGAGGTTAATATGTGTACATAAAGCAAAAGATCTAGAGATCTCTCCAGCAGATAGAATTTATTCCTTCAAGACTAAGGAAAAATTAACATAAATAAGAACAGCTCTCTCTTCTAACAGATTCTACAGCAGTTATATAAATGATGCAAACAGTTGTCAAACAAATTTTAAGGTTATATATTTCCAGAAGAATTACTTCTATTCTGTGCTTTAAGTATGGTCTTGAATATTAAGTTCTTGGTTTTTTTTTTAATTTAAAAAAAAAATCCTTGGCTCCTGTGACTGCAAAGAAAATGCAACATAATTGGCACTGGACCATTACATATTTAGCATTCCTTTCAGCCTTTGGCCAAACTCAAAACGAAGTATGATCTACTGCTTTTTACCCACCACCTACTACAGAGTAAGGGGCAGGGAGAAGGCTACTCCCAAGAAAACAGCAGCTTTCATTTTCCTGGTCAGTGCAATGCCCTACAGCCTTTTCCTCCTCCAAATGGATGTGGCTGAAACCTTTGCATAATCACAATGCTGTTTCAATATGCAGGTATCACAGCTATCAAGCTGGAACTACCACAATTCTCCATTCACTTTTATTGCTTTTCAAAAACATAAGAGGGTATGTGGACAGAAATTACATTACATTAAGGCATTTTAGGTAGGTGAACATGCATTTATTCTCATTAATTATGCTTGCTAGTTTATACCCACAATATAATTGTGCGCAGTCAGTAAAAGGGAGGATACTACCTAAAACCAACAGCTAAATTATTATTGTGGTAAACAAAGGAAAACTATACATTCAATGAAATAGCTGATCTATAATATCTTGTTAGAGAAATTTCTCAAGTGTTCAAAGAAATGGAATGTACAGGAGAAATTTGTTAGTTAGTTCCACCAAATCTGAAAACTTACCATTTTATCTAGGTGCTCAATGGATCTATAAATTTCTCCTTGGGATTCATCATAGTAACTGTAACGGAACCTCTGACCTTGAAACAAAAATCATGTATAAAATAAAAAAGGGAAAAATTGTAGCTAAACCACTCCCTAATACTTACTAAATATTTGAAAGTATAGTATTTGTAAAGCAGTAATCTTCATTTATTTTATACTTTTTAGCTCCATTGAGGAAATCCTAGGGCAACCATGAAGTAGCAGCCCAGAAGTAAAGTAAAAAAAAATAGCCAAAGTAAAAAATATAGCCACAATGGGTGGCTATATTCCTAAAGAGAAATCTACTAGGTAGAACTGACACTGAAGTATCACTCACTAATTGCCTCTCATTGCCTTAAAATCTAATTTTGTAAATTAAGAAGTAAAGCAACATTTAATTTCGCTATCCCTCTTGTCAAAGTCAGCCATGGAGTCAGGCTACTTCTACTTGTACAACAACACCCACAGTAAGTGAAGTTTAAAAGAAAAAAAAGCCATGATAATTCAATGAACAGTTCTAGGTGGGTCATTAGCCACAACAGGACCATTCTTATATACACTTCCACCTACTGCACAATTCAAAGATGAGTGAAACATGTACTTAATTAAGTTGCCCAAAGATGACAATGGAAAAAAACGAAGGTGGTCTGTTGTGTCACATATCTTTCTGAAGCAGTCCCTTTCCCAGCTACTACCACACTTAAAAGAAAAATAGAATTATAAAGCAGGACAGAAATTAAGGCTTCTGGAGACTTTATAGCTCTGTCACCAAGATGAACTGGGGTAGCACTGGTGAATTGGCATAAATAATCCATCTGCTATCTTACCCAGCAGTAAAACATACAAAACTTATTTCTGTCAGAGGAATGTGGCCATGCCCAGTGAATTTCTTGCTAATCAGTTTTTAAAGTTGTTTTGAGGTGCTTAAAAGAAGAGTAAAAAGAGCAAGCAACTTCAGACAATTCTTTCTTTGCAACAGTAAAGAGATGTATATAAATCCACACACCTCCACCATTTATTTCCTCCACTACACTGAAAATACATTACCACATTAATATTTTTTACCTATTATTCCAGTTTTTAAAGATGTCTTTAACTTTATGAAGGCATTTAAGTTACAAAAATAAAATTACCAGAAGCTAAAATGTACAGTGTTTAATAAAATACATTATTTGAAAATAGCTACAAAATATTCAATATACTCTTATAATGAGATATGAAACTTACCCCAATGGCAAAAGTCAGAAGAAACCACAAAGAGATTACTAGGATCAGCTAGGTATTTACTGAAGAGTTTTCCAAATTCCTGCTCTTTTGACTCACTCAGTGCTCCGACCAACACAGGAATAATAGTAAACTCATCCTTATGGCTTATAAGCAAAAGAAAAAAGGTTGTAATTCAAGTAACATCTGAAGATTTTTCAGGGCTTGCTAACTGAAAGTACGGAATGCTATAAAATGTTGCTATTGACTTGAGGATAGTAATTTAGTAAGGTCATACTAGGATGTTGTTTTAAAACCTCAAAGTACTTCAGTTTCAGAAAACACACACCCCCAAAACCAGTACTTCTCTCTGCTGCAAAGTAAAAATACCAGGCAAACAAAAAGAAAAGACAAAGTGAAATCAGCAATGAAGTACGAACCAAATTTTCCCTGTATAGATGCTGCTTGCGGGGTAATTCTCCTAAGTATATGAAAATGCTCAACACAGCACCCAGGTATATACTGATACTATAGGGAAAACCCAAAACTCAATGGAAAATAAAAAAAAAAAGGGGACGGGGCACATGTTGGGGAAGAAACCCCAACACAGATTTACAATTTTTATTCAAAGTAAACATCTGAAACAGGAGCTATAAACACACCCATGATTTCAAAATTAATACTAAGGCTCCAAACAAACCTAGAATCCCACAGGAAACTATTTGAACAACTTTCAGAGATGCCTTGAAAAATGGGGGAAAAAATATCAGCTATTGTAAAAAGTTCATGAAAGCATATCTAATATTAACTCTATTAAGTCAACCTGTTTATAAGAGGTATATTCATCATTTAGGTGTTTGCTCTGCTCACAGTTTCAATTACAGCAACTTATCCTAGTCTCTGACCCTCTCCTTACCAAAATTTTTATTGGGGGATGGGGAAATATGAGCATTATATACACCATAAGGTCTTCTATGCCATAAAATGTATTATCATTTCCTACTGCACTTCACAGCAGCTCAAACATTTAATGCACATAATGTTCATTCCTGTAGAAGTAATTAGCCCTAGTACCTTTCCATGGCTTTAGCAGTATAAGGCAAATGCATTTCAATGCTGTGTTCATCTTCATCTGTCTGTAGGGACATACGCTCAAACATTCCAGTCTTCCACAATTCTCCATAAACTGAAATGAATGAAAGATCAGTTTTTTACTACTTTTTTTTGCTTATTTTTAAAAACTACTTCAAGGGCAAAAAGCAAGCTACCTTTATCAGAACACACCCACCATAAAAAATTACTAGCCTCCAAGGGCTATCATCATAAATCACTTGTTTCCAAATAAATTCAGAACTAAAATGATGTTCAAGTCATTAAAATATAAACAAAATTGATTCGGTTTTCAAAATGTGTTAAATCAATGACCTTATTATTGAACAAGATTTTGTTATGATACAAAATTTAATTACACAAATAAGACACATTTGAAACTATACATGCATCTGCCAAGTCAATGAATTTTTATTTTCATAAACCACCCTTTATGTTTAAAAAAATAAAAATTCATCAGATGAGCTATTGCTTGATTTGATAATATTTGATTGAATTTATTATTGACTGAATCACAAAATCCAGAGACAGACACATCTGATTAAGATATCCATGTTTGTAAGTTATCTTTTCTACTCTCAAAGTGTATTTGAGAGTATACAGAACCATCTCCACATTCTGAAAATTCTTCACTGGATGAAGAATTTGATGTAGGGCTGTGCCACCTTCTTGACTCCATAAAGGAGTTCTACAGAAAGCAGAACATTTCTTACCTAAGGAAATTTCTGCAGGCAGTATGTAGAAAGCCTGAATTAGCTTGCTTAATCACAGATACAATGAAATAGAACACATCTGTGCTAATTAGCCTTTCTGAAAAATATATTGTATCACTTAGGTATACCTCAAAATACATACAAGCTAAAAGATCAATTTACCTTCATTGCACTTAGTTCAAAAGACTGGCATCTCATAGACTAACGGTTTTTAAGTTTGCAAGTTAAAAAGTCACATGCAATCCAAATAAAAGCAATTTTTTCTTTCTCTGTTATTCTGCTAGCAGAAATCAAACTCAAACCAACTAAAGAACCTTTCTTTCCAGCCAGAACACTTCATTGGAGAACGGATAAGATGCTTAGTGAGTTATTATTTGATGTAACACTTCTTTAGTTTTAAAACTCTGAAGCACACACTCAAAATTGAAAAGATAAGCAAAAATGTAGAATTCTTGCCAGAAGGGAGAGAGACACACACTATGGTTATAATGTGACCATGTCTGAAACAACCAGGATCATTCAGAAGTTAATGTTTGTTGCCCTAAAACTAGATTAGCACTTGTATGCCACTTACAGCAAGGAAGTGCCCAAGAAGAAGGAAGTCCTCAGCACTGTAGAACCAAAGTTAACACCCAAACCTCAGTGAGGCCCAAGCTTTATAATGCACTTACTCTTTTGGTCAATTCGAAGATCATACAGAGGTGTCCTGTAAATGTCCACACTGGAAAGTGCACATCGGGATAGGGGCACGTGATGGGAAGGCCCAAGAATGAAAATTTTTCGGCTACAACAATTAACACAGAAGGCCACAATTTAGACAACAGCAATTGTACAGCAACTCAGCTTAGAGTAACAAGTTCAATAAAAGCATACAAAGTGATACTTTCTCATGGCTACAATAGTTTTACTCTGCTGTCAGTAAGACCCCAGATCAATTAGTGGCTCAGGTATCTCAGGAATTATCAGTTCAATAACGTTCTAGCCTTAATTCTCTTAAGCAGGTTATATATCAGAGGGCACTTATCAGCTACAAGTTTGACTGACTTCACTCATTTGGAGTCTGAATAATGCCTTACATCCACTCAGATTTTTTTAACTCTCTCCTTGAATCAACACGCTTTCAGCTAGTCATCACCTTCAATAAAATACAGGATCAAATAACAATTATGGATTTACCATCTATTCAGAGTTTTTCACTTATTTACTTGATTAGCCTTACTTAGGTTTCACTAAATTAAATTTTATGTCCATCTCAAATGCTGGGTTTGTGTTGTTATATGTTATGGCTTTTTTGCTGTTGCATCAACAACAGAGACTTGGAGCTGCCCATTCATAGCTGTAGCTGATACTGCAAACTTTTACAAATCATCATGACATCATTATTTCATCAAGTCCTCAGTTCCTGGCTCTTGGTTAGATGTTAAGCGTCTCCTGCCACAGAACTTACACGAAAAAAAGAAAAAAAAATAAAGGCAATTCAGCTTTTCAAATTAAGGATTATATTGTCTTGTTTCTAGCACTTTGGCAATGAATTAAAAGGGTGGGAGACAGGTAAAGTTCTGAGGGTTTTGAGTTTTTTTCATTCCTTATACAATAAGTGCTATAACAAGGTATACTAAGACAGAAGCTTTCTGCAAAGCTAATAAAAACAAATATCCAAACATGCACTAGCTTAGCTCAAAGATTAATTCTAAACATCCCATGCAATAAAATAGCAAATGATCCAGCAAGTTCAAGCAACTCCTCATCAGGGAACCTAGGAAATGCAGCTTGTTCTGGAAATTTTAGAGACAGGAGGTATCTGTCATACCATGAGCTATTTTCACATCATTTGCAATAGTTTAGAAAGAACTAAAACCACTGTGAAGAGTATTACAGCGTGTATTTGAAGAGTATTACAGTGTGTTATCTTATGAACAACTGGTAAATCTCTCCAGTTTTTATTTAGCATTGCAAAATACATACTTTAAATAAATATTGGAGATGTTTTAAATTTTTGTCATTAAAAAAAGTTGCAGTCAGCAGAACATAAGAATTATGTTCCTTTACCTAAAATAATTGGATTAATATTTTCAGAGGCAGGCACAGACTACAACAGTATGCTGTTTTGTTTTTTTAAATTTTTCTTTTTTAAAATTTGTTAGAAACAAAAGTCCATTTAAAATTACTGGAACAATTAACCTTCATTGACTCTGCATATTATATAAAAACACAGATCACTTCCTACAAAGCAGAAGAGTCCTGGCAGTATTCAGCCCATAATCCTGCACTAAAAAAAACACAATGCAGAACCATGGTGAAGTATTAAGTATTTTAATAGACTTAATAAAACAAACAAAATTTCCCAACAATAACAACCAAAAAAAAAAAAAAAAAGTCAAAAACCCCAACAAAACCAGCTTGAGCTTTTATAAAAGCAGTGGAACATCAGTAACAAACTGCTAAAATGTTTAATCTCTCCCTTGTAAAAAGTTAGTTACCAAATATTCTAATAATACTCCTTTTTTTTACCCTTTTGTAACATCCAATTTGAATATTTATGATGTTAAAACAGAAGTGATGCATAGAAGACTAAAAACAATACAAAATTAAAATGTAAGTACTTCAACATGCAAGACTGTAACAAGAACATTCCACTTTATTGGAGAATTGCAACCTCAGGGTCTTGGGCTTTGGAAAGAAAGCTGTAATACTCACGTGATATTGGGATCCACTTGTTTGTAAGCATGGGCTGCACAAGATCCACAATAGGTGTATCCTGCATGGCTGCAAACCAGAGTGTACAAAATTTTAAGGCTTTTAAATATTGCTTAGGATCTTAAATATGTTGATATTCAGTGTTAATATCTCAGGATTTATTTTTTGTCCCTAGTGAACTAGAAATTCTAAGAGTGATCCAAAACTCCTGAAAGAGCAAAGAAGCACTGCTGGAGTATTGATCACACAAGACAGTATTCACTTAAGAATTGAGAGTGAGCTTTTTTAACTGGTCAGTAAACGGTATCAGGGACAACTGAACAGTCAGGAAACCCCCAGATCAAAGGACCTTCCCTTATCTGTAATGGATGTATGCAGACAGGGAACAAGGGAGTGAAACTGCTGGAGAAAGCTCTTCTAACCACACCCCAGTAACTGAATATAATGACAGCGGAGGGGTCTTGGCAGAGAAAGAGCTACATGTCACAGCAGATAAAGAGAATAAAAATGCTCTGTCATTGAAGAATAACTTGGCAACAGAATGAACAAGCACATGGAAAGGAGTGGAAGGCAGCATGCTAGCTTTTACTGTAGGGAATGAGCTACATGTTTCACCATTTCCTATCAGTCTGGCCTGGTCCTTTCTTGACCTCTGCTCTTGTGTGTGGTCCAAAACAACTTATTATTTTGACTAGTTGTTTCAAATATTGCCTTCAAATCTGAAGAACAATTCTCTTCAAGGCCATTAAAACGGCTGAAAATTCACTTTACACTGCTAAAAGAGAACATTTCAGAGAACATTTGTTCCTAGATTCCCAGATCAAGTGGCAAAAAATGGCCCCTTGTCACTCAGCAGTATGCCCACACCACAGCTTTACACAATGACATTGAGAATGATGGATGCTGCAAGCCCTGAGCTACACAGGATGTTTGAAGATACAAGTTCCCACTGACAGCACTGAAGGATCTTATAGGTATTTATATCTATGTATGCTCAGGTACATCTATATCCATACACAATCTGAGACCTGGAGCAAGTTGCCTTCAAAATGACCCTAAGATTTTACTTCAACATCACTTACCCCACTCATTCTAAAGAGCTCAGAAAGGTATTAACATACATGCTAAGAGGAGGAACAGGAGATCATGACCTCTCAAATGGGCAAGGTAAGTTATTAGACAATGTCAAAAGAGGCTACTGAAATGTTCCCTCTGCTACAGGCTTCTTCCATTTCCACAAAAATATTAGACACATCCCACTTCACAGGTGGCGAAAAAGGGGCAGTGAACAAAAAAAAAGTGGTGAGATCACCAGAAGGCCCTCAGCAACTCCAGAAAAAGAACCAAACCATACAATCTGTAGCTGAAAGGTCTCTTTCCTGACACTCCTGCAAGAAAGACTAAGGCAGATGTGGGAGAATTTCTGCACAGTCAATACCACTATGCAATACTTCAAACATTATGACAATGTTATCTTAGCACAGGAAAAACATCATATTTAAGGTGCTTTTTCTAGTGTTTCCTTCCAACACTTAACTGCTTGGAATAACCAACATATTTTGCCATTATATGTCTCATCTATCTTCAGGAAATGGAATTCTCCCTAAATAGTTCAGATGATGCCTATTTCAGCTGTGGACAAATAGCTCAAACAAAACCAAAATAACAAAAGTAAACCATTTTGGATAGTTGAATAGTGTTTCATTACTTTTTGTTTTTAAGTTTTGCTAAATTTCATTTAGGGGGTATGTGGGATGCAGGAGTTTTGCTTATTTTGTTTTGGGATTTTTTTTCTATTATTGGAGGGTTTTGTTGTTTCTCATTAATCTAACTCTTACACATCTTACTGGATCACAAACAAATGTTATGTCTACAGTCCATCAGCAAAAGCAAGCTAATTATACACCCAAATATGCAGTGATTTCTGCTATTCTACGCTATACCCAAAGTAGTTACTTAGAAATCACACAACACTGCTTTCAGCTAAATACTGGCTTTTACCAGTTTTCACGATCACTCAGATAATAAAGAGCATTTAACCAATCAAGTATTAGATATACTGAACTTCTGTTTCAGACTTACGGAGCAATAATGGCTCTTGCAGGTCTTTTTGTGGACTGTACTTGAGAAAGCCAACCTTCTAGCTGTGCATTCAGCTGAGGTCCTGTGAAGAGACATGGAAATACTGAAGCCATGAAAGAACCTAACACATCACAAAAATTTACAAATAAAGCTTGAAACTTCAGCAGATTTAAAAGTCATCCTAAATATTAAAAGCTGGGTTTAAATCTAAAACCAAACCAACAGGAAAAAACATCCCCCCAAAATATCCAATGCAACAACACAAAGAATCCCCAGCCCTGTAATGTTGAAGGTTACAGTAGGAAAGTTTCAACCTCCTGGTCTGGGAAGCTCATCTACTGCACATCCAAACGCACACTTATTGTTACTTGCTCTCTTGGGACTAATGAACACACCACCATTTGAAAGAATGGCTGCTGATTCAAAAGAATTGCTAACAAATGATTGTTTCCTCTCATAACCACATTGGCAGAATTCAGAAGTAAAAAGTTATGATCTTTAGCAAGAGAGCCCAATGTGAGAAGACGACAAAATATAAAGGCCTGACACTTGCATGATAGCCAATGACTACGGTAATAAATCCTTTATTAAGCAAGTACAAGAGCATAATACAAAGCACTGTAACCTGGAAAATCTGTAAATACACAGGAAAAAGCTGGAAGTGGGAAGACATTATGCTTTACCCTAATGCCTTAACAGCTTCTGATTAATCAACATATACTACAAGTACATAAGCTTTGTTGACAAACTTTGATTAACTAGCCAATCCAGTTTAATTTTTTTAAACTAAGTTCTGTATCTGAACAAGTAGTAAACATCCTTAATTCAATCACCTGACAGATTAT
This sequence comes from Bombycilla garrulus, assembly GCA_013400315.1. NCBI lineage: Eukaryota > Metazoa > Chordata > Aves > Passeriformes > Bombycillidae > Bombycilla > Bombycilla garrulus. The sequence continues at coordinate 127,823 of VXBU01006370.1, forward strand.
AAAAATCCTTCTAGAAATACAACATTAAAAAAACAAAACCAAACAAGACACATTTTGATTATTTCCCATCACAAGAAAACTTTCTGATGTTAAGCTATCCTTCAGGAAGCAAGTCTGACAAATACAGGACAACAGTCTTGCATATTAAAGAACACTAAACAAGCTTTCAAGTAAAACTCATTCAGCTGCTATTTTTACAATAACCATTAACAAAGAAAATAGATGCACTTTTTTCAGCTGATACTGTGCTTTTAACAAAACTCTACGCCAGCACAGTTTATCTGTAAAATATGGTGCAGCAAGCTGCTTTACTTCTTCCATGCACACTGTAGATCTTTTTATCTTCCCCATGCAGGTTTTGAACTTCTAACCACCAGTGTAAGTCAAAACCAAATTAAGTATCCGAAGCCATTTCACAGATATGTTCCAAACATCCCTGACAAGGGCTGTCAGCTTTCCAAAAGGCTGACAAGAACCACTGAGAAGGAGAGATGTCAACTTTTTCAGAATCCAATCAGTCCCTGACCAGGGATAGTAAAACGCAGGAGTGAAGGGTGGAGGTGTTGAAGCCACTAGTTTTTACACAAAACTGAAATCCATGTATTTTTTGAAGAAAGACAACTTTTGTAGTCGTGAAGAACCCTACCTTCTTACATGAAAAAAGTGAACAAGTGCAGCACCATTTTCCTAAGCCTTTTATTACACCTTGAAAGCCTTAGTTACTGCCTACAACTCGAACAAGGTGAAAGAGTGACACAGATCAGCTGCTGTCACTCGTGTAATACAGTGACTTTGTGAAATGATGAAATTGTAATAAAAATTCCACCACATACCAATTTTGTTCTGCTGTTTCTGTTGCTTGGAGAAATTACAAGCAGCTGACGTGCAACAGAGATAAGCATAATGACATCTTAGAAAATGGAGGCTATTGGGGAAGCTAAGTAAGAATAAATAGGTCTCTATTTCCACCCTCCTCCTAAGATAAGAGGAGACTAACAAAACAGTACTCTTTTACAGTATTACTTCTATTTGTTATATACTTGAGTAAAGAAACAAATCACCTAAAAAAATTTTTTTTACTTCCTAATTCTCCCAAAATATGTAGAAAGATAAAATACTTTCTCAATGAAGATCTTTAGGAGAACACTTCTTTTTCCCAACACTCACTACCCAGACTTAAACATTACTTTGCCCCATTTGACCCATTCTGCTCAAAGAGTATCCATAGGCAGCACATCTGCAAAAGTGACAGAATTTGCTAGGCCAAGGGGAACGCTTGCCCTGCAAGGCACTGTGCTTAGCCCTCCTCCATCCCTTCTTTAGCATGGATTTTTCACTTAGGATGTGGTTAAGGCGATTTGCCCTTGGTTGAGATAAATCAGGTAACTCGCTGAACAGTTTAAAGACAAAGGTCAGAATATCTGACCTAGGTAATATGCTAAAATCTCATGATTGTTGAATCTGACTAAAACTTCCAATCTTACAGTGTAACAGCGGAGTAAGATGCCCAGGTTTGCTTAGTCTGCTGTTACAGACACACACTCTAACAAAGTTACATTTTCTTCCTAGAGGCAATAAAATAACAGATTTGTATGACCCAAGGGATGAAACTTTTGTCAGTGTTTACTTAAGGAACAAGTAACACATCTGCTTCCAGATTTTCTCCCTTTAATGCCAAGTATAAGGTGCTTGTTTAAATAATTAATTTTGACCTAATGTAAACTTTCATTTCAACTTATATTTATCTGCACTATTTTAATGAAATATGCAGTCAAATTTTTCTCTCCAGAGCACTAACAGAGAGAAAATGGAGAGTACAACATACCTGTGACCTTTTAGCTAAAGAAAAAAAAAATTAAACAGCACCCACACAAATTGACAAAAGCCTACCTCCTGCAGCTTGCTATGCTTACAAATACTTTAAGAGGAATACTCTAGAACTGTAATTTTCTTATTAGCAAATTAGCACCAACTTTTTCTTGAACTGTTCAGAGAAGTTTTTCTCCCAAGTTCCCAAACATGAGGATGCTTAAGGCTAAAGTCAAAGTATTTGAATTGGTTATACAGAATGTAAATAAACCCACACTATCACAGTAGCTATGCTCTGCCATATGGAATTGTATTATAGTAGATGAGTAACTTCTTCATAAAGAAGTAAGTCTTGTTCATATTTAAATGAAGCTTAACTGGAAAAACAGTCATCAAGACAATCCAGTGAACATGCATCTCCCTAGCTGACCAGCACAGACAGTGAACAGCACTGCCACCCATGTATCCTCTTGCTGCTGTGGTGGGAAGTAAAATAGGTCCCAACTCCTTGAGCTCAGATGGAAAGCTCATCTTGAGAAAGCTGGCAGGATGACAGCAGAAGGGTTTTAAGGGTAACCTAGACAGAAGGGCAGAAAACCTTATGGATGCAATTTCTGGATGCAACAATCAATATACTTTAGCATTAATACTGTAAGATCACACCTTTCATTGATCATAAGAAGGTTACGCAGCAAAATATGAGCTTCACTGAAGTATGTAACATTAGATCTGCACTTCAATCCTATGAAGACAGGTATAAACATAGGTGTGTAACTAAAGATTTCTGACATTATCTGTGGATATTTCACATCCTGTTTTGTTTTGAAAACCAGCAGAAGTTTTGCCAAAGTTTAAAATAATTGCAAGCACAGACCAAGTCTCCATTACGCAAATTTATGGAAATTACTACAGGCAGCATTTATTCAATTGTCTTGCCTAAAAGGACAGCTTATTTTAACAATCACTATTATCCCATCACAAAGCTCTGGCGTAAGTAAGAAAGAATCCTTCCACATTACTTGCATGCCATTGTCACCCAGGGAATACTAACACAAAGACATCTGGTAGTGACTCAGCTAAGTTCATCACCCCAATTTACAGCTGTCATGGTCCAGACTTTGTAGGTTAAGCCAAACCAGCACATTCTTTCCACAGCCAACCTCACCTTGTTGATGAGGCAGAAGTACTTATATGCCAAGTGTCAACACAATGTAAAGGCATGTTGCTCCTTTTCCTTAAGCCACCATTACACATACAAAACATACTTTTCCATACTGGTAGGGATTCAGTGTTTGCTCTGAATCCTCAGTCTCAGAGGGCACTTTTTTTACTGGAAGAGCATAAACCTCAATCAAAATTTAGAGTAGCACCAGGGAAAACTGCTCAGGTCACCCTTAGCTGCATGTGTACAGCACTTGCAGCAAGACTAATGCTGGAGCACAATGACAATAACACTGCAGTCCCCAGCCTTGACAGCTTTTACTTCTCCAAGAATGTCTCCTACCTATAGGAACCAACACCCGTTTTGGAGTCTTCCATTTTTAACTGCGTTTTCCCACTGACGGAAAAACGTCTACACCTTAAAAATATTCTTCTAAAGTATACTGATTGTTGCTTCTAAAAATATTACAACATGTGTGGTCAGAAGTGAGTCTTGACTTCTGTAGAATGTTAGAAAATTCCAAGTAATAGTGAAACTCTGGCGGCTGGCATACAATTAGTTTAGTAAGTGGAACTAAGGGAACTATTTTCTTCACAATTCTGAAGGTGAATCTGAAACCATTAAATTGTTAGGCAAACTCAAATCTGAAACGTGACAGAGCACTAACAGGTAAACTTGCAGAAAGCGTAAGGATTTTTCAAAAAACACAAACCATACTTGAAAAAAAACCCAAACAAACTTGTCTCTCAATGCAACAAAAGCTAAATCATTGAATAAAGAAAAAAATTATAGTACGCAAACACTAGGATTTGTCAGGAATAGAATGCGATTTCCAACAACTCATGTTAACAGGCACATTCTCCACTGCTAGCATACACTCTTCTCTAACATTGAGAAAATGGTGAAATCAGACAACAGGCAATGCAGAAACGTACCTATGCAAACAAGAACCTAGAGGAATATTAAGACAAAAATAGAGATTACACCAATGCCACATTAACTCCTATTTATACACACGGTAAGATGGAACTAAAACTCCAAGTAGTGCTTGAAGGGGGGAAAATAAAACTGAAGCCACAGCAGTAACGTTGATATCAAAATTTGATTTGATGGCAGTTCTTACTTGCATGCCCCAGTTCTCCAGTATTCAACTAGTTCTTGATTTTCCTTTACTGAAAGTTGGCAGGAATTAAAAAAAAGAAAAACCCAAAAACAAACTATAAGACCACTCACTAAGAATACCAACCAACATATACCTACCTAGCTTCATAAAAAGCCTTAGTACTCACGTCATTCAGAGATCCAAACAAATGACATTCTGTTCCATACTTCTGAGAATCATTTTGGCTCTAATGCACACTAAATGCAAATTAAAGTATTCACTAAGTGATAGTTGCAGGCTTATTTTAATGATACCAGAACTACACCAAATATAAAATTCTTTTTTAATTCCAACTGTACAGTAAAAGTTGAATCTACATTCTTTTCTTGAAGTATGTTGATTTTGACAGTATTTAAGTGATTCAGCTAGAAATAATAGCCTAGAAATTGTATTTCAAATTATTCCAGTACATTTTTCAGTATACAATGCTAAATAATACAGTCTGCATATTAACGCTGTGTTCCATGTTTAATTCATAAAAGAGTCAGTAATGACACATCCAGTTTCCCCATAAAAAGCTTTAAAAAAGATACACAACCAAAGGGAGAGATACTGCATTTGGTATTTAACATTGCAAAGCAAATACTTGATGAATTTCTAAGACACTATAATTAGTTGTTCACAGATTGCAAGGTAAAAACTTCAGTTAACAGCTGTATTTGTAATGCTTCAGCTAATGTCACAACATTAAGATTTCATTATCAGTACATTAATTACCCTGCTACTGCAGAAAGCTCAGTTCACTACAAGAGATCATACAATTATTCAAGCTGGAAAAGACCTTTAAGATCATTGAGTTCAACCATAATCCTAACACTGCTAAGTCCACCACTGAACCACATGTCATTTCAATGACCCCCACATGCTTTTTCCATGTTTTCCTGGATCCATTTGTCTATGACCATCTACAAACAATACAATGATTCATTACTTCTACGTTACATTTATGAACTAGCTGTGAGGAGTCATTCGAACTTTGGGGAGTATGCCACGGTTTCTGGCACCCCACAGTAAACCTCTTTTATAGACTCTTATGACATAGAGAGCATCTTCCTCAACCCCTGGTCTGCATTCCTAATCCAAACCACAGAGTCACACATGTGATTCCGTTTTGACCACTTCAGCCGCTGCAGAAACCCACATCCAACACACTACAGAGAAGAGATTCTGCCTTAAGTTAAGGTGGGATACAGCCACTCAGGGTCAGTGAACCCAGCGGCAGCTGACCTCAGAAAGTGTGGGCAGAAGGCCTGGGGAATGGATTACACATATTCAGCAGCATCACAGCAAAGCAGAAACAGCTGTAACTGATGTACACACTTTCTCTAATGCTGATGAGAAGTTCCAGCTCATGCCAACAAGCACACAAATGCTGGGATTACAGCCCTATTCGTTAAAATGAACAGTCATTCCCACAGTACTCCTCAGGGCCCCCAAGCCCCAGAAAGCACAAATGAAAACAGTTTTACTATCTCAGAATCATAATGCTACTGTCCCTTGAAGCTGCCTACTCCACAGAGCTGCTAACAGAGTAAGTAGGTTTTAACACAAGAAAAAAAAAAAAAAAAAACCACAAAAAACCCAAAAAAAACCAAAAAAACAAACCACAAAAAAAACCCCAAACAAACAAACAAAAATACCAAAATACCACCAGTATTTGGTACAAAGGCAGTAAAAAAAAGGCATTAATGCCAATCTTACTGGGTATTGAACTGATCATTCATGGCACATAATTGCCTTTCCATTTATTTTCAGATCTGCTGAAGTTCTTCAAAACATTATACTTTCCTGCTGCTCTACACACCATCATGCAGTTTTCCACCCAAAAGACAAGGTCGAAACATCCTTGGCTGTAGAACAGCCAGTTATGTGAGAGTTCTGGCATTTCTTGTCCAAACAATTTAGAAGATGTCAGTGTCTACCTTCTTTGGGTGGCAGCAGAAAACTCAAAACACAAGTGTACCATTAAGTTTAAAGCCTCTTCAAATATTTGCTGGCCATTTACTTGGTTCATCATTAAAAATGCGCTCTGAAGACAATGAGTGCAATGGTGTTTCAAGTCAACATAGCAATTACTCTACCAGCTCACATTTGCATTAATAAGCTTATGGAAATTAAGGTTCTCCTAGTTAAAACAAGTTGGCACAGGCTAACAGCACACCTCTGGCCACTATGGTTTGGTCAGGGAAAGCAGAGAAATAAGCCCTAACTAATACAACAACAAACTTGTTTTGCAAGGCAAGTTTCACATGATGTAGTATTGTTATTAAGACACATCTTCAATTTGATTTTTTTTCTGTGACCTGGAAGAGCCTACTAAAAAACTTCATGTTTTACCTGTATCACCATGCCACTGACTAGGGAAAAGCTGAAACAATAACTCTTATCACACTCATTAATAAGGAGCAGTACAGCATTCAGTTAGCACTTCCAGGGGCCAGACAAGGGAGGCCAGCTGTGAGCCAAGAAATCATGTTCAGCACCGTAATGCGACATCCCACTTGTCATGACATGCTACAGAGGAAAAAAAAAAAGATGCACATAGCTAATGTTTATTTCCATTTCAGGAGCATATGGCTTGATTTCCCAGAGCAGTAACTGCCCAGCAGTTACTGAATATACTCTCATTGAAGAATAAACACCCCTATCTTGCATACAGTCCATGCTCAGGATAGCATGTCATTTCCTCTGCTACTTTTGTACCTAGGAATGTGTCTGCCTGCATTTAAAGACACTCAAAATTATGCCATTTTTGTTTCAAGTTATTCTTCCTCTTCCACCTGCTAGTTAATAATCAATTTCTCAAGAGATCTGGATACTAGGCGGTTGAATTAACACATCAGGACTGGGATTTTCTTCCAAAAATAAATGTGACTGAACTAATTTTCACCATAAAACAGTGATATTTCCTTTTTTTTTTTTTAAGCAATCTATATGACAGCAGTGCTGTGTGATATTTCTGTTTACATTGTATGCTTTTATCTAAACTGTGCAAATGTTTTCAGTGGCCAGCATACACCAAGCTGCTAGTCCACAAAAGCAATGGCATGTCATATACCATGAACTTTCTTAAAAGACATGCAGATCAAGCCCTGCAAGTAAAGAACATGGTTGTTTAGACCAGTGGCCTATCATCAGCAATGGGCATAGCACAGTTTCCATTTGGAAGCTCGGCTGTAAGGCTTCCCATGTTCAGTGGTGCTGCTAAGTTCAGGAGGAACAACTGACCAGATTTCACTGTACTGTTTGCTGCCAATCAAATGTTCCAAAGTTATACAGCTGAAGTTTAATAAGATGCCGCATTGACTGATGCGGAATGAATATTAACTTCCCCACACTAAGAATTCCAGAGGAAGAGATGACAACCATTTTGGTTAAAATTTTCATACTCAACTCACCTGCTACAACGTTTTAAAGAATTTAATTCTTAGATTTTTTTTTTTTTTTGTTACAACAGCACACAATGAAGAACATGTGGGAAGTCAAATGCTAACATCATGGTGAAGTTCATCTTCCACTTCTTGCCCCCTTCTCAGCTTTACTGAATGGGAAGCAGTGAGCTTTCTTCCCGGGATCTAACTTTGCCTCTAATACAAAGTTGTTTACTTGGATGAAACATTCTAACGTGTGAACATGCCTGGATGTGCATAATTGCCCAGCCAGTCCCACTTGCTCTGCAGCATTCATTAGCATCATACAAGTAACTGGCATATTCATACTAGAATGGAGTACATGTTTATATTTTCCAAGGCACAACCTAAGCACTGCTGGAGAAAATCATAGAGAAATGGTTTATTTTCAGCTAAAAACAATTGCTGTTCTATGGAAATGAGCAGCTTCTAAAGACAAGAAGTAGTATTTCTTCCAAACCCTCTTACATACATTGCATTGATCATCCATGAAAAGTAGTAGCTCCCTCTTGGTTGTAGCTTCACTTCACATAGTGCTTCCACTTCTGGAGTGCAGAGGAGACAGCTAACCCAGTTTAAGAATATCCTCTGACCACAAAAGCTGGACTACATTCTGGAGCCATTCTTGGTCTTCCTCCCCCTCACCTGGCTTTGGCCCTTCTTACCCAGAGCTGACTTCTACAGCCAAATTTCAGATTTTTTTTTTAAATAGCAATGGGTGCTTCACTTTTACAGTAAACTCCCTCTCAAGTCCAGGATGCCATGCATAGTCCTGAATGGTGTGTTGATGCTTTACCTGTAGGTACCAGGCTAGGGGTACCTAGGTACTCAGGATAAACTACTGCTTAAAAACCTTATCCTCACTTGGCCCCTTTAAAAATGCTTTCAGATGTAAAGATTTTGAACGTATCTGTCAAAAATCACACTTCTCACTACCCTTTCAGATAGGGCATCTTAAAGAGGAGGATGAGGGTAGCCAGGGCTCACCCTGTGTAATTAAACTCCGCTCTGTAGAAAGAGCAGTTTGGGGGAAAGGGGAATCTTGAACTCTAATATATATAACCCAGCAAATCGCTTCTGGGCTGAGACAGTAACACAAAGAAGGGAGGAGGTAGGAGGATCTGAAAAGACAATCCCTAGAGAACCATGGGAACACACTGAAGAACTATCACAATTCAAACTAAGCCCTGTCTCAGCTCCAGCCTTAAGCTATGCAAGCTGAACACACATGGTAAAATCCACTTTCTTTAAGTAGTACAATTGAGGAGCCTATGTCACAAGTTTGACATAGCAACTGATATTTGAGACTGGCCTGAAATACAGGAAGATTTTAAGTTAAAGCTACGATGAACACATAGCCTCTTGGTCCCCATTTGTTTTCTCTCCAGTTTTGATGGACCTTCCTAAATGGTACATAAAAATTAGCTTTCAAGAAACAAATAATAGGTAGCTCTTGTCTGGCTGAACAGGCACAATTCCTGCTCTCACATACCCAGTGCAAGCAGCAGAAGAGAGTTTCTATAGCAAGGCACATAATACCCCCTGCTCATTTAAGGAGAAACATATTTCCAAAATCCCCAGATTATGCAACATCAACCACTTACCCCCACCATACACACTGTAACAATTTAACTTGTCACAAGCACAGCTGTCATAATTCATTATTACAACATGATTCAGTTTGGGGTTTTTTTGCATGTAGTGTGTCTGGGCAACCATCCCACATCTCCTCAATAAGCAATTGCCAGAGGGCTGCCCAAAAGCAATAGGAGTAACATGCTTTTGAATGTCCTACTACAAACAACTAGTACTGGCCAAACTAGTCACACACACTTACCAGAGTGCAGTCTAAATAAATTATGCACTGAATTTTTATAGAAAACTACCAAAACCAGGATCTATAGCTCTTAAATTATTTTTAAGAAATTAAAATTCTGATTTGCAAGTATCCAGTAATAACATGATATGAAGTCCAATACCAAACAAACTACAAAATTTGTGTCTAAGGTCATGCAGCCATTCCATACCGCAGATCAGTTTTCTGCCTTACTCATAAATGAAAATATAAATTGCAGGTGATTACTACAAAGCTCTGATGTTTTGATGTCTTTGCACATGGTTAAATCTATACCTTCTATATGATTTTGAATATTTTCTGTAAATGGAGTACTACCTACCTCTCTAGGCCATTGGAAATAAATGCAGTTGCAAGCCACATGAAGATTTGAGGCCAGTTTTGTAAAGGACACAAAAATTATGTTTAGAATATTAAGCTCAGAAGAAAAACAATCATCCTCTATTGTTGTCTTGAAAATGCCTACCCAACCATTTGAAGCCCAGCTACTTATCACACAATCCACCTCTTCCTGTGTTACCCTCCTCCCTCTATTTCTTTTCTTCCTTTTCATTTTTTGCCTTATACCTTGTTCATCAATTTATGGAGAGAGGAAACCACATCTATTGTAGCCAAGAGAAGGGTATGACTTTTCACATCCAATTCTTCTTTGATGTTAATTAAGGATCCTAATGCAACACTTCATTGTTTGGTTTATTTTCCATTGTACCCCCTACCCCTCTGAACTTCTCCTTACGACAGCCTCTTGTTCATCTAAGCTTGTTCACCTGCAGTTTTGTAATCATCTTTACTCCCGAGGCCAGTAAAAGAACATCCCTTACAAATCTTATTAACAGCTCTGAAAAGACAAATGTGTATCCTTTCCACAAAAGCGGTTCTGCCCCAGAACCGAATACAACTTATCTCCAAACACATGTGCTATCAAGCCATTATTACGTGTTTCTGCCTTTTTTGTGTGTGTGTGTGTGGGCGAGGGGAGCGGTAGCTCGCCCTCCAGTGCACCACGTTTTATTTCTATTCTTCAGCAAGTACCCCATGTTTAAATGGACACAGCCGCTCTGCACTATCGCTTAGTAACTTTTCGCTCCTGCTAAAGAAAGCGCTCAGGAAGTGAAAAAATAGAAGGTTTTCTGGGACTACAAAAAGAGAAATTATTCTCCCGATTTTCACACCTCGACAAGAAGTAAAATAAGCCTCCCTTGCCTTCTAACCCCAGACAAGCAGTAGTATCTCATGGAATTAAAAAAACCAAACCAAAACAAACCCCCCCCAGGAGCAGTTGGAAACACTGAAATCCGTCCGTGCGCTCTGACGGAGAGCAGCGCTCGGTACGAAGCGCAGCCCCGGGCTGGCTCCAGCCCCGCTGCCGTGACACACGGAGCTGCGGCGAGGCGCGGCTGCCGGGCAGGGCAGGCACTCGAGGCGCAGCCGGGGGCCCCGATCCATCCCCGGCGACGACCAAACGCCGGTTTCCGCCGAGAGGCGCCGCTGCAGGTACCCGGGCCGGAGGAGAGGTACAGCGGCAGCCGGCAGGTGTGCTAGGGGTGGGTGCTCCCAAGGCACCCTCTGCCCGCTCCCCGCGGCAGCCGGGCCCGGCAGCCCCCAGCCCCCCCTCACCCGCCATGTGCCGGCGGGGGCGGAGCCGGCGGCCCCTCCCCACGCCCGGTACCGGCCCCGGCGGCCCCAAAGTGCTGATTCAGCCCCCGCCGCCCGCTCCCCGCTCCCGGCAGCAGTACCTGAGGCCGTGTACCAGCTGCCGGCGTGGCTGGCCTCCCGGCAGAGCACCCGGTTGGACATCTTGGAGCCGGAGCCGCCTATGGTGTTCGGGGGGGGTGCTGGGGGACGGGCCTGCCCGCGGCGGCGGCGGCGGCGGCGGCGCTGCTCCCCCTCCTCCCCCGGCACCGCC
>VXBU01006370.1:139569-155081 GCA_013400315.1 Bombycilla garrulus
TCTGGAAACGTGGATGTTGCTGCGCTGGGGTTCCGTGTTTCTGATGTGGGATCCTTCCCTACGCCTCCCTGCCCGTGCCGTGCCGCCCGTGGCAGCGTGGCACGGGGCAAGGGCCGTGGGAGTACAGCTGTGTGGAAGTCTGCGGTTTCCTCAGCTTAACACTTCCCCACCCCTTTAATTTTAAAATTTCTTTTCTTATTATCTGGGTGAATGGACTGCTGCCATGGAGACATTAAGCGTGGCTCAAAATAGCTAACGAGGCAGAACTGAAAAGGGGAGTATGGCCGTCACAAAAGGGGGAAGGGAAAAAGCAATTTCAGCAGCTGACGTGAGAGATGCAACCAGCAGAGAAGAAACCACAACAGCTGAGATGAGGGGCTGCAGCCATAAAGGCCCTAAGGCCAGACTGGGGCTTTGTGAGGTGAAGCACGTGTTGGGACAGGTCAGAAAACACGTTCTCCTCCTCCCCCTTTGTCATCTAATTCTTGGAAAAGTCCTCCAGGCAGTTATAAATGTGTGCAAAATACAGAGGTTTGGGGAGTTGCTTTGGTTTTGATTTTTTTTACAGTAAAACAAAGGAGGTGAGGAGACAAAGGCATGATTCGCAGTATGGCTTGGAGATCATGCTGCAGGCGTGGCTAGTCTCCTGCACCCATGACACTGCCCTGCCAGCGCAGTGAGGGGCGAGTAAGGACTGGGGTCTCCAATATTAATAATATTTCTAATAGGTAGCCATGAGGAAATGGGGCCCGATTATCCCAGAAATGTCTAATGTTTTATGAAGCCTTCACTGCTCTACATATCCTTACAGTATTCTATTGTTATTTTACAAACAGCATCTTCAGAAAGGTTAATGCAGATTATAACTGCTGCCTAGACTGGAAGAACTATCCTACCTGAGTGTTTTAACATAAAACTATATTGGTAGTTGTGATATCCATTTATGCCTCTCTAATCATTTACATAAACTTCAGAAGTAGGTGTAGTTCCTGAAGTGATCCTTCAATAAACTAATCCTTCCATAAAGTTAACTCAGTGCAGCAGAGGATAAATGTTACTGCATGGACAAAAATACATTATTTGATTAAATACTTCAAAAATGGGCCACACCAGGGTATATCCAAGTTATTGATATAAACCATTGTGCCACAGTCCATCACCAACAGCTGGAAGAGGCTGCTAGCAGGACCTTTTAATTATCTGGTATTATTTTCTGTCACTTAGAGGAACAGCTTTCATTTTCTCTAAGCATTTTCCTTTCAATTAAATTAAGATATAAGAACTTCTGAGTAGTAATCCAGATGGTTTAGTAAGTAAAAACATTTTATAAGTATTTTCTTCTGGGTGTACTAATTTCTTTAGAAGTGGATTTTTCCTCTTCTGCTTGCCTTTTAAAATTCCTTAAATATATTTCTTCTTGTTTTTGCTATATAACAGACTGGATTCCTCTTCTCCTTGTGCTTCTTTTTTAAGCTTCCTTCTCCCTTGCTTCCTCATTAACCTGTCTTCCCTTGTGTGTAGATTGCTCTCTCCTAGACCAGGTGCAGATTACGATGAAGTTTTTACTGCGTGTAACATGAATATAACATGCATGTAGATGCAGAGAACACTACAGCTCAATGTTAGCAGGTCACAGAAGGCACAGGCTTTCTTTTTGCTAAGCCTTAAATTGTGGTATGTGCCACAAACACTGTGACAGCCAGGTGAATCTCAGCCCTCTCTGTTATCAATTAGCACTGTCAACCCAGAGCCCGTGGAAGCTGGACAACATCCTCCAGTTTTTGCTTGCTTCTGACAAAGCTTGTCAGCCATAAAACATTACAAATGGAACTTCTGCTATTTCCACTGCTAAGGGTGACAGTAGGATATTAATTTGTACCCTAGCACAAGTGGTCATATGCCACTGAGCAGTGTTGAGTGATTTGTGGGTTCCTGTTTGTAACTATCTTCTGATCATGAACTGTTTGTGTAAGGGCCCGTGATCTGTTCCCTCAGTACCACGTGTAAATGGAAGAGGCAGAAAAGAAACAGAAAAGCAGCCAGCTCTTTAAGGAGTGTTTGGAAAATGCTCTCAGGCACAGGGTGTGAGTCTTGGGGTGTCCTGTGTAGGGCCAGGAGTTAGACTTGATCCTTGTGGGTCCGTTCCCACAGGGCGGGATCCCATCACTGGCAGTGTTGGACTTCCTGGTGCACAGGACAAGGAGTATGGAAATGTTCTAGCCACGACTGAGAAACTAGGCTGAGCTTTCAGTGGAATGATGTAAAGCCTGCATTAGGCTGGGAGATGCTCCTGCTTCATCCACAATTCTTCCAAGCAGTATTTGTATGGGGAACAGTAACAGGAGCACTTAACAGCTCCGAGCTGTTATTCCAGTCGTTCTTCTCTGATATGCAGGAGAGAGCTGACACAATGCATGGACAACCCCCCAGGTCTGCACACCCTTAGAGCACAGACCTCTGCTGCACACGTGTGTCTGTTGGCAGTTTGTTCCTTACCCGGAAGAGAAGCATGAAGGCACTGTCAAGTGTCCTTAGCACGCAGGATTTTCCTTCAGTGCCACCCTGTGACCAGCTGGCATGGGACGTTTTCAGCTGGCCCAGCTTTCACAGTCTGTTGCTTTCTTGGTTTTTGCTCTCATTGTCCTCTTGCTTGTGGTTCCTTCCTATCCAGTTTTTCACAATGCCCGCTTCCTGTCCCCTCCCTTCTCAGGAAGCTGTTCACTGTTACTTTAGGCTTTTCTATTTACAAACTGTTGTTCTGCATCCGAGGAACCTGCTGTTCTTACCAGTCCTTCCTTCTACTGTTAAAAGCAAACACCCCCGCCTCACCCCCAGCTTCAGAGTCCTTACAAGGGAAATATCTCCACGTCCTGTGTAACAAAAGACTATCTGAGATAATATCAGTGGGTAATTATCCATCTTGTAAATACTTCTCAACTTTTATCAATTTGGGCTTCTCTTGGAAAACAGTTCTGTTATACGTAATTACAAAGCAAACTTCGAGAAGAGAGCTAAAAGCATGTTTGGAATAGGAAAATTACACATTCCTAGGCAGTGTTGCTCTAGCACTCATGTAAACTGCCCCATAATTATTCATGCCACATTTACATTTGAAATACTTCCTTAAAACTGTATTTGAATGGGAATGTTGGCAGAAATGGTATTGATAGACTTTTCATCATGGTAAAATGCCTCTTTCTGTAACAGCTGGCATTCTGTATTTCTGTGATCTAGGCTATGTAGTCATTCTTAAAAATGAATCCTGACTATGAAATGGAATAGGGAACACAAGCTAAAGCTTGGCTAAGAATAATTTGTTATGTAATTTGTACAATGATAAGAATATATAAAAACCTCCACTCTATGAAGCGCGGTAAGCACAGGAATTTCTCATGTTTCCTTTCCAGCCTACGGGCTTCAACTGCTTGTATCTTTCAGAATTTTTCGGATTTTCATTTGTTTGAAAGCAGGTCTTTTATTTCTAGAAAGTCTTATGGGGAGAAAAAAGTTCTTTTGATCAGACTGTTTTTACATTCGTGACAGCGCCTCAGAAAATAAAATTGGTTGCTCAAAGACATGTAGTGATTTTGGAGAAAGTCCTTGATAAATCAGAGGAAAAAAAAAAAAGGAAAAAAAAGGATTTGGCTAATCAAACTGTAATTTTAGGTGGTAACAGGCTTCAGGATAGAATAATGTACAGTCCTTTGATCAGAATTGGTTTTGGTGAGATATCCTTTCTTCTGTCATTGTTCCCTTCCAGGTAAAAGACAACGTTCTCAGTGGAAGCAGTTAAAAAGTCACACTTCAAAATACTGCATATGACTCATACATAATTCTTTCACAGTTACTGAATAGTAACTTCTGGATATTGGAGATCTAAAATAGTCATCTTGAAAGGCATGTTGTCAAGTAAACTAGGTATTCCATTATTTTATTTTCTACTCAATTTTACTGCGATTTGGAGCACATACTAAGTTAACTGGGGTAGTGAACACTAAAAAAAATTTAAAAAACCAAAAACCATAATGGCTTTCAGCTACTTATCAGTGGCCTGTCATACATCTAAAGTTGCCATATTCAAGTACTTCTTCAAGCATTTACTCTAAATGCATATATATTTCAAAATTAAATACAATTTATCTTGAACACATCTTGAATACAATTTATCAGAACTCTTATTTCCTGTGGGAAAAAACTACCACTTTATTTCTAGATTAAATTGGAATAGCAAACATCTGTCAAGTCTCTTCACGGAATTTTGTTTTGTAGTGAAGAGTTTGAAACAAGTTAGAATATCTTCTATGCAGAAGATCTCAATTGGTTGAGCCAATATAAAAAGTAAAGGAAAATGGTTGTGCTTGTCTTGTTGACTTGTCATACCTTCACAGGCATCACTAAGATTTAATTCCTAGAGCTGATGCTAGTCACATTTCAATTTATTTCTTAGAAGAGGCTGCCCAGAAAAGCTGCTGCAGTAAATCTTCTAACATCATCACTGTATGAATGTGGCTTTTTCATTCTCTTGAATTAAATCTCTAGCGTAGATGGGAAAATAATAGCAGATGACACCACATACCAGTGACACCAGCAGCTGAATAGATGGCATGCTGCTGGCAGGGACAGCTTCCCTTAGCACTGGGACTGATGCTTTGAGATTCCAGGTTGATGCAAGAGCTGTGCAGAAAGCCACAGTGTTTCAAGTTTTGTGCAACTGCTTGACAGGTGTTAGTGTGAGGTAAGAAATGTGATTGTATTCTGAATTCAAGTACATCAATCTAAGAAAATTGCTTTGTCTGTGGAGGATTAAAAGTGAAACTGCTTCTTTTTGTTCAGTCTTGCACAAATTCTCAACATAGAAGCTGGGGAGCAGCATAGATTCCATTTGCATTTAACAGTTCTTCCAGTCTTGCAAAGCTGTTCCTTACAAAATGTTGGAACGCCATTTTAGCAACAAAAATAGCAGTACCAAATCCTTATGGTGTTTCCTTGTCTTCACTTAGATGTTATTACTCATTCCAGAAAGTCAAAACATTCTTGTTTAAATCCTTTCAGTATCTTTTTAGCATCTCTGTTTGATAGAGACTATGTTCACCACAATGCAATTAATTGGATTGTGGAGAATTCATATTCTCCTTCCAAATTTTGGTACATTTTCCAAAAGACGGCTTTTAGGCTTGATTTGGGGTTTGCAGGCTTCTTTCAGTTTTTGTTCCCCACTCTAACTGCTCTTAGACTGTACTAATTCAGTGTTACTGTTTTAAGATACTAATATATATGTCAAATAGTAAGAACCTTCCTCCTAAGACTAACAGCAACATCTCAGTCCCTGCAAGTTATAGACAATTCAACTAAAGGTAGCAGTACAGAGAACTGAATTACTCTACTCTTATATGTCACTTCCAAATTCATTCTGTGTTTCAGCTGAGTCCAGAACACTGAATCCTGTCACAGGAGATAAATGACAAATGCTGAACAGCACACCTCATTAATGTACTTATGTGAGACTCCGGATGCTGTCTGTTAGTGATCTATTTAGCTGCTGGATCTTGTTGTTTGTTTGAACTAAACCCATCTCTTGGTGTTCTGAAGCAAGTTCTCTCTGATTAATAAATTTTAATTGTTCTGCACTTGTTTGCTTTCTGCTTAGGCATGTTGCACTGGAGGGTGCTATATAAAACTGAATTAAGTCACATAAATTATCAGCCATGTGATTCTTGTAATAAATTGTTCCCCTTTATGTCACGCATTCAGAGGATGTAGCCCCATGGAATTATTCAGACTTTCATCCAGTAGTGCAGTTTCAGTACTTTATTCTGAAAGTCTCTTAATAGCTAGTTTAAATCAAGAGAACAACTAATTGTAAAGTATTCTTTATTAAATAAACTCAAAAGATAAAGTAAACTGTGCATTAAGAAAGACAACAACGTGGCCAAAGATTTTTACAGCAGAAAACAAATTGCGGCAAATGAGCATTTCAGTCTAGCAGCCAAACTGTCCTCATTTTTATGGAGTTAATTTCGGTCCTCAAATTGTGACTTGTTTTTTAAAAGATATGCTGCTAGAAATTCAATGGGATTGGGTGGTCTGCAAAGAAAAGAAGTAAATCAACAGCAATTATTTTTTATTCTCTGGAATTAGGTAGCTGAAGGACCAATCCCCTTCCCTTAAAAAGCAACATAACTCTTCCCAAACACTTCTAAGCATTGATTCAAGGATGACTAACTACCTAGAGTGACTCTGTAAATTTCCAGTTTATGTCTAATGAAAAAGTTTTTAAAAAGGGGTCTTAGTCACTGCTGGTTCAATGTTACTAAATTGCTAGAACAGTTACATACCTAAAACCACAGTCAGTAAGCATAAATACTGTACCTATTTCATTGGACATGACATGCATTTGCCTATCTCTTTAACTCATGCTATTTGAAGTAAAACTGAATCTCTGCTTTTTTGCTTAATTTTTTTCAATTGGTTATTGTGTAGCTTAGTGTATTAAGAGTTGTCTTCATGTTTTCTGGCAACTGAAATGAACACAACAAATCTTCAGATTTGAGAAGTAATCACTGGCCTTAGGCTGTAGTTTTTTTAAAAGGAACTCCCCCAGCTATACCATGTGGATTCTGTCCACAGAATAAATAACATACTTATTCCACAGTAGGTCAAACCAAAGGTCTGGCAGTGAGCAAATACGCCTATAAAGAGCACAAAAACAACAACAACAACAAAAATATACAGAGATACTTCTCGGGACCATCCTTTTGGCTTCCAAGCATGTACCAATTTCAAGCTAGCACCCTTAATAGTCCTGGGTGGATTCCTCTACAGCTTTGACCAGCTGCCTCTAGAGTACAAGTAAAATGTTAATATCCTCAACTGAAAGCAAAAAAAAAAAGCTTAATTATGTGACTGTGAAGGATCAGCCCTTTTGTTTGTTCTAAATTTGCTACCTGCTTAGTTTAATTTGATTACTGTATCAAAAGAGATAATAAACAGTCCATTGTAATCTGTCATTTCTGTGCTGTTTTGATTTCACAGGCTCCTAATATGTTCGTCCACAGAAGCCTCTTTTTTTAGATAGCATCTATTCAGTCACTCTGTATACAGACAGCATTCCATACTTCTGACCACCTTGTAACTCTCACTTTTTCACATTCTACTAGAATACAGGGGAATTACACATATTAAAAATACAAGAACATCACAAATTTAAATAGTGACATTAAGCTTGTTTTTTACCCCTTTAATTTTAAGTTGGTTTTGCTTACTGTTGATAAGTCCTACCATGCAGAATTTATTTTTGATGAAAGCAGTGCACTGACATATAATGTAACAGTTTAATGACATTTTTCCACAAAGGTAATTTTCATCTCGGAATCTAACATTTTGTCAGTAGTGTTTTTCACTACCCTCTGAGGCCCACAATTTTATGTTTATTTGGATTCAGTGTCACTTTCTGTCATTCAAATTTTTCATGGCAGTCTTCACAGTTTTATGAAGTCCCTGTGCAATTCTTAAAAACTGATCAACTTAAAAAACAATCAGAAACTGAAACACAAAACTCCCTAATCTATTCTGTAAAACTCAGTCTCATTTGCAACTTTTGTCAGCAACTTCTTAAAATTGTTATAAGTGATCTTTTCCATGATTCTAGTGTTGAGCTCATTTCACCATGAAAACTGAACATTTACTTCCACCCTCTATCTCATACTTTCCCATCAGTTCCTCATCCACATAAAGGCGTTTCCCAACAGCGCCTAACTCTCTTTAGAAGCTGTTACTGAATATGTGAAAAACTTTTTGGAAATTTGAACAGACTGCATCATCTGCATTCCTCTATGTACGCTTGCTGACTCCTTCAATAAACTCCAAGACACTTAAAAGACCTGACAAAAATTGGGTTGACATCCTCCTAAATATGCCCTTTACCCATATGCTCAGCTGAACAGCCATTTTGACCTGGCAGGTTCATACTATTCAGATTTTTACCTGTATGTTCCCCAACCCCTCTTATCAATGACCCAATTTCACTCCTGTGATGAGTCCCTGTAAAGAATATGGAAAAAAGGCAAGGCAAGGCAAAGGGAAGGGGAAGGCAAGGGGAAGGGTAAGGGGAGGGAAAGGAATAGTTTGCCTGTCACACAAGTATCCAGAGTCTAAGGGTGGGGTATTAACCTTGGGCTGTATTTTACATTGAGTCTGCAGCAGAACTCCCACAGATGTCAGCTGAAGATTTCACATCTCTCAGGTGTGCACATGGGGTGGACCTTCCTAGGTGCCTAATTTTGCTTAATTAGCTGTCTGTACACTCCAGTTTAAATTCCCAAGTCCTTTTGAAGTTCATACACTGTTGATAGTTTTTCTGACTGTAGGTGCCATGATGCAATTATGGTCATCTATACCAGCTTTTGATTTTATTATTTGACTCTGAGAGATGGTTACACGCAGTATGATTTGCCACTAGTGAGGACACACCAAAAAGCTACAAATTAGTTTTAAGATGAACACCTGTTTGCTGTTATTGAAGGATACCCTTCTACACTGACTGGTAAAGAGAGCTGGGGCACCTCAAAGCATAATCTTTACTCAGAGAATAAACCATCAGTCTGCTTCTTAGTGTGCTGACAGTGCAGGCTCAGCCTCACCCTTTAGAAAGTATTTTAATCTCTGAAAGATGCATGTCATGCCTGATTTGTCTTTCCTCCTATTAAATGTCAAGCAGAACTCTATAATTCCACACTACAAAAATCTTCAGAACTATAATGTCCTCTTGCCTTGCTTCTCTAAGGTGAATTACATGCTAAAATAAGTAACAAAACCCCTCTCATTTTTCCCTCTAAAGATTTTGTAGCAGCATACCTCACTGGGAGGTCATGAATTCAATAAGTAACTCCTAGCATGTCACCTGTGCCTAAGTGAGGAACCCATCCTGCATGGTCAATCACAGTAATTCACAAGTTCATAAACCTGGTGTAATGATGATCTTACAAAGAGCAAAACCATATTTGGTGTGTGAGGCCTGCAAGGTGCTGCACTGCCCCAGTTTGAGACCCACATTTTCCTAGGAACAGAAGGAACATGGAGGCATCTTACCTCTCTTTTGCAAGAACTGCAAGTCCCTGTAGCAAGATAGGTACAACTGTCTGATCCAAGTAGGCACGTGTGGGTAATGACTGAAGATCCACCTTCTGCTTTGATGTTTTCTCGGCATTTAGCTTCTCATTTTCTACTATCCTCTGAAGTAAAATAAAAAATTAAAAAAAAGTGAATGAACATGTGAAATAGCAACCACATCTGCTTTTAAGTGTGTGTCCAAAGTACCCATCTCTGCAATTCGATGGCAATAATTTCTTTACATCCTTTAAGAATATTTAAGTGTGTATTTTTCCTTGCACAAAAACATAATCCAGAGGAACCTTCTGTTAAATTCCTGTGTTTTGGGGAAACAATGTTTAGAAGTTGTAAGTTTTCTACAAGAGAAGGCATTCAGTTCCAGTAATTTTTATTTCTGCTTTTGCATTCACTGATTTGAACTCTACACCACTAAGGCAGGAATGACTACTAACGAGAATCTCAGTTACATGGTTCCTGTACATGTGTGCTTCTAACACAAAATACTAAAAGCAGAAAGAATTCAGGTGAAGCCTGACAAAGGGGACTCTGCTAAAGTCAAGTATTTTGTGACTGTGCTCTACTCAAGTATAGATGGACATTAAAAAAAACCAAACATATGCAAAATGCTTCCAAGTACTTTTTGATCAATACAGCATTAACTGCAGTTGAAAAGTAATACCCTTCCACTGCCAGTAAACCAAATATATTCAATGCAACTTACATGAATCTACTGACACAGGACCAATGTGCTATGGTTCTGTAGGAACCAGGGGAGCTGAGGCATAGAGACACGCAGTTAGTTTAAGAATATTTCTGCAAAAGCTTAGCACAGGGTAGGAACTTATAATAAAGGGAGACTGAAGGCTTTTCTTTAATAAGAAGAGTAAATAAATGCCATAGAATTAGGAAGTGATTGTCCCAGTCTACCCAGCACAGGTTGAGCCTAATGTGGATGGGTTTTTTTGTGCCTTAATATGAACACAATAGAAAATATATTTACAGCCATTTCCACAAGGGACAGGTATTGCTTAGCTCCATTGAGAATATTACGATTTCTGAAGTTAGACTCAGGATTCAGCTTTTTTCCCCTAATCACAAATGTGACTTCCACTGCAACAAAATTTTTGTTACCTCTACATTTTCAGTGAGGCCATATTCGGAATGAGGATTTTCCGGAACCTGTAAAATAACACGTGGTTAGCAAAGTTAAAATGCTCCTTTTGTGCATATGACATAATGCACATAAAACATTTCTTGTAATACCTGTGGCTGCCCCTCCATAATCTGTTCTCCCTCCATGATTTGAAAAGTGAAATTTGACGGACGTACAGGAAGATCTTGGAAAGCAATAAAAAAAACGGTCAGCAGGCTGAGATGAAGCCCATGTGAGTTAAGTGATATTGCATCATTTGGTTACTAATGGTTACCAAGGCACAATAACTAGAAAGCACAGGGAGTTGCTCCGTGCTCCCCCCCGCGCCAAACTTGAACTGGTTTCTCCCGCACGCAGAACCGGGAAGTGCCTTTAAGTTTGGCGTTACGTCCGCTGAAGAGAGCAGTACTGGGATTAGAAAATACAGCACTCATCCCCGCGGGAAGCCGGAGACATCCCTTTCCCTCCCTCCTTCCCTCTCTCCCGTCCGTCCCTCCCGTNCGCAATAACCGCGGCCGCTGTCGCCAGTTGTTTTGACGTCAGTGAGGCGGTCGCGCGGCCGGCCCCTGGCGCACTGCGCCTGTGCGGATCGGGCGGGCCCCGCCCAGCCCCGGTGCGGCCGAGGGGCGGCGGAGCGGAACGTGAGGGCGGGGCCGGGTTTGGTCTCCAGGCTCCTGTCGGGGATAAAACTCGCTTCCACATCAGACTGTGTGGGTGCCTGAGATGGTTGCAGAGGACTGAAGGCAGTCTGGCCCTTAATGGGCCACAGGTGTGACGATAAAGACGAGTCCTAATAAAGAGGGAGTTGGCAGACCCTCAGTCACTCGAGATGTGCCTGCTGAGCTGGGATGATGTGCCAGAGTCAATCGGAGTCTGCTGGCCGTGCTGAGAGGAGACAGGGTTGGGCGGCTGGGAGAGGAACAGAAAAGAGCTAGCCGGTCATGCAGAAAGAAGAAACAGATCAGAAGTCTATGTGATACTGCTTGGGTAAAGTATAGTGTTCTGGAGGCTATGTGGTGCTACCCAAGGAAAAGGGTTGAGTGATGCTGCCCACAGAAGAAAACAGAAGGCTGGGAGAAGCTGCCTGAACAAAGTTGAGTTCCCTGAAGTGTATTGTGTCCGTCTCTGCTATGACATGTGCTGTGACATATGTAGCTTATGGTTGTGGGCAGCCTCAACAGTGTTGGGTTTTAGGATACAGAAATGTACTTATAATCAAGGTGGCTTGGTGTCTGAGGAGGTCAGTGTGGTGTTTATGGACAGTAACATTCCTGAAATTAGTTTGGGTCTGAAAGTGGGGGTTTGATAGTGGAAAAAAAAACCTCTAGAGCTGCAGAATAGTGTTGTTTGCACAATGGTGAGTGCTGGCCATTAATTTTCTGTTAACAAAATTGCAGCTGCTCAGCTTTCCCCAAGGATCAGCTTCCCCCAGGGATCAGCTTCAGTCATTCTGTCCTCACTTGAAGCTGTCAGGAAATGGAAGAGTCTGCTGCTTCTGTAGTTTTTGTGCTCTTGCAAACTATACCGGTGTGTGAACATCTGTGTCTGATTTCTTCATTTTCTTTTCATTAGGAATTTGATTTGAGGAAGAACTTCTTGACACTGAAGCTGGCAGAGCACTAGAGCACAGGCTGCCTGGGGAGGTCATGAAATCTCCATCTCTAGAGGAGACTACCTGATTCAAAACCTGCCTGGATGTGTGCCTGTGTCACCTGATTTTGATAGCCCTGTCTTTGCCAGAGGGCAGGACTAGACAATCTCCAGAGGTCCTTTCCAGTCCTGTGAGTGCTTTGTCTGGTAATGTGGTTTGTGCTAGTGAATTAAAACACCTTAAGAATATTTTTGGGTTCAAATTGACAAAGTAGTTTAATTTCAGTATGTTTGGGTTTTTTGAGAGTTTTGGGGTGTTTTGGTTTGATTGTGGGGGTTGTTTGGTTTTTTTTTTTTAGAAAATAAACTCTTTTTTGTTGTTTCATAAAAATAAGTCTATTTATTTCTTTTTCAGTCTTCTTGCTGCAGTGATGGCATTGCATATGAATGATCTAGTTGATGCTCCTAAAAGATAAGTGAAATGGAGAAATAACAAAAAAATGCCATGTTTTCAATGGAGTCTGCTGTGGTGTAATCATCTAGTAGTGGTAATAATGAAGTGTGTGTACATAAATGAATTTGAAATAATGTTTGCAGAACTGACAATGTTACCAGTGTCATAAGCAGGCTCAAAAACTTGTGCAGTCAATCACAGATTTGATACTCAACTGAAGAACTTGGAATCTGAGCAGAACTGTGTCCGGTCTTTGTGTCTGTTTTAGTACCTAGTGCTGGCAAACTTGCCTGATGCCGAAGAGGTGAGGGGAAAACACTGAGATTTCTTTACTGAAGCTTAGAACAGGAATATAAACTAATTCTTAATGTAAAGAGGTCTAAGATTTTCAGTCAGTTTTGAGCCTTTCTTAATTTTTCATCGTGTTGTAGTAATGACATTTTAGAGAATTGCATTTAGAGGTCATGTTGGGAAAGAAAAAATGTTTTCCAACTTACCTTTTGTTGGAACCCAGGGGGTTCCTATGGCATCTCAGAATGATCCAAACCCTGTTCAGGAGGCTTTTCAGCCTTGCCAGAGGTGTTGGAGAACCTGGATTGATACTGGGAATGCCTGTGGCTTTGATTTTAATCCATGAGACAAATAACTAACTTATGAGAAGAATTGCAAGTCACCAGAGTTTAAAGAGTAGAATAGTAGTAATTATAGGTGAAAAGGGAAAGATTTGGACCCATGTCCAGGGGGGTTTGAGATTCTGGACAGGGGGGTCTGGGAGTCAAGATGGAGAATTCTTATACGTGGCATGTTATCTCTTCTTCTTCCTAACCTCCATCTTCTTGGTGATGTTGGCACTTTTGGATTGGTTTGTCAGAGAGCTGGACAATGTAATGTAAGGGTCACGGATTGGAAATTAATGGTAAACATTGGATACGTAGTTTTTAGTATAAAAGATTAGAGCTCACCCGGGGCGGGCACAGTGTGTCTCTGGACGCGTTCTGTGTCGATCCTGGCAGGGCAGAGAAATCTCTCTTTGATAAGGACTTAATAAACTGCCTTGAGAACACGAACAAATGACTCCAGACTACTCCTTCAACAGCACGGGCCGGAAACCTGGACTTTTCTACGTATTGCGGGGTCTCCTGGGGTTAAGGAGATCCCCACATTTGTGGCGTCCCAGGCTGGGCACGAAGACCACCACACCTTTTTGTGCAATAGTAAATTGTGGTGTCAGGGTAGTTGCACCTTTCTAATTCCTATGACTGTAATGCTGGTCTGCTCAGATTACCAAATCTTTTGCTGAGACACCAGATTGTATCTCCTGTACTTCAGAAATCGTCGGTCTTCAGAGTCAACAGTTTCCCACTGCAGCGAAGGAGGCTTCACTTCTTTCACCCCTTGCTGGTGTTCATCAGAACCCTTGCTGAGCCAGGGTATCTCACTAACCAGCAGAAAGCCGCCCACTGCTCTGATGTGGTTTAAGGGTTTGTGGGTTTTTTTGGTTGTTTTTTTTTTTTTCTCTCCAAACTATAATTACTCTTTACCAGACTATTAATTAGAATGGTTCACTGACAAGGCAATGACTGCTAGAGCGATCTTAATACAGGAGGGTAGGGAAATTCAACTTGCAGAGCACTAAAATATTTATCAGCCCTATTAGTGAAGTGGTTCTGTAGGTTTTCACTAAAATCATAAAACTTTCTCACAATTTCTCACTGATTTCTGCTTTTGGAGCTGTGTTTTGGCTTAACATATTACCCCCCTAAAAAGTGCACTCCTTTATTGTCATTATACAGTCACATGATTCACAAAAATGTAATTCTAAATTTTTTAAAAATAAATATAACTGAATGAACTGACTAGTTAGGATTGATTGATGTGTTGTCTTCTATTGTCATTCGATGTGTCCTTGTTAATAAATTTATTCCTTCACTGGCTGTTCTATTTTGCTCAGGAATAGGATGATGCCTTAGATAATAGTGGGATAATAAAGACAATAGATCAATACTGTTGTTATGGGCTTATTTCCCATTTTTGAATGCTACTTAGTGTTAACACTTCTTGAAGCTTCTGGAATTTATTTGGTATTACAAAATCTGTTAAACCTTTCTATTTGTCAAGAAGAGATTTTT
This sequence comes from Bombycilla garrulus, assembly GCA_013400315.1. Classification (NCBI taxonomy): domain Eukaryota; kingdom Metazoa; phylum Chordata; class Aves; order Passeriformes; family Bombycillidae; genus Bombycilla; species Bombycilla garrulus. The sequence continues at coordinate 154,004 of VXBU01006370.1, forward strand.
TTTTAAAGGACTTGTGTATACTAAAAGAAATCTCCACTTATGAGTGGGCTGGAACATATTTGATAATATTTTAATAATAGAAGTACATAATACTTCTTACAAAACACAGAAGAAGAATACTTGATGTACATCACTGCATTTTTATAGGTTCACTGTCTGTCTAGTAATGGTCTATGTCATGAATAGTTGTTATATGTTTGTATGTTATTTTAGATGTGATAAAACTTGGTATTTTAGTCAGAAAACTGTATACTAAGTACTGTTCTGTCATTGAAAGAAAACTACTCCAAAAGAAAACCACTTATTTTCATTTAAGAAAATAAATGCAGTAACTTTATAAGGTATAAATAACCAAGAAAAAACCCCAGTACTTTTATAGTAATTTTGGAAGAATGAATAAAATATTGCAGACAGTAGTCATTTTAGTTTGCCATGTCCTTTTAATTAACATGCCCCACTAAGTGCCATTTCTTGCTATAAGCTGTGGCAAACTTGCTTGTGCAGTTTGGGACTGTCTCGGCTCCTGGGTGCAGTTCAGGGATCATGTGTCATAATCTGACATCACTATTTTATTTGTCGAGTAGTGTGTGACAAAGCAAAACAAAGGTGAGAAAGATCAGCCAGCAACCATAAAGGTGGGAACATTGAAGCAGAGAGTGAGCTGTTTACTAAAGTGGCAGGCATGGAAGTGCTGGTGTATGGATGCTTCCCCTAGGTTGCTAAACCAAAGGTACCAAAGCATTTTTAAGGTTTGAAATACCCAAAGGAGTAGGGAGCTGGAGCATCTATCTCCTTGATAGAGGCACAAAAAAAATATGGCTAGGCAAATAACTGACCAAGGGCTTGGACAACTGCCTGTTTACTTTTCGTAAGGAGAGTGAAGGTGTTTTTTTTTTTTTTTTTTTTTTTTTTTTTTTTTTTTTTTTCCCCAAAGCGCGACGTATCTATAATGTATAATGAATTCCATTAGCTCCCTGCATGTAAGGAGACAGCCTGTCATTCCCATTACGGGGCTGTGGAGCAGACAAAGCAGCGGAGCACGCTTCCAGGGGCAGCTCTGCGGCGGGGGGGGGAGGGG
>VXBU01006370.1:155086-170126 GCA_013400315.1 Bombycilla garrulus
GGGGGAGCAGGGACACCGCTGGTGCCTGGCTGCTCCACGCCTCAGTGTGAGGGAATTCCCCGGGCTCTGCCTCGGTGCCGCTAGCAAGGGCTCCAGGGGGGAGCGGCGCCAGGAGCCCGCGCTGCACTGTGCCTGCGGGGCGGCTCACAACCCAGGCAGAATTACTAATCCTGTTAAATTATTCATCCTCCGTCCACACTGACCGGCCTCGGCCGCGGCTGGAGCGGGCTGCTGCTTTCCCTGTCGAGTTGGGCTCTCTACAGCTCCCCGAAAGGAGGCTGCAGCCAGGAGGGAGACGGCCCCTTCTCCCGGCAACCGGCGCAAGAACAACGGGACAGTGCCTCAGGCTGTGCCAGCGCTGGTCTAGGCTGGACACTAGGAGGAATTTCTTCACAGAAAAGGTTGTTTAATATTGGGGTGGACTACCCGAGGAGGTGGTACAGTCACCGTCTCTGATCACGTTCAAGAACCGTCTGGACGTGATAGTTAGTGCTATGGTCCAGTTTTTACATTGGTCAAAGGCTAGAGTCGATGATCACAGAGGTCATTTTCCAACGACATTGGTTCCGTGATTCTGTGCTTTCCTCCAGGCCTAGCGCTGAGCGTCTCCAAGAGGCCGCTCCTCGGGCGGTGAGAGAGCGGCACACCGGGCACTGTAGCAGCCATGCCGCCGCCTCCCCTGGTCTCAGGGGCGGTGCCACCTCTCCCCGCCTCCAGCCGGGGCTGCCCGCATCCCTCCCTCCGTCCCTCCCCTTGGGCCGGCCGAAAGGGGCGTCGCCGCCGCCGCCATCGCCATGGCCGGTTGTTGTCAGTCCCTGGCAGCGGGTTATGGCGACGGCGGTGAATGAATTCTCCGGGCGGCCGAGGGAAGAAGAAGGGCTCAGCCGGCTCCAGTTCCGCGCCTCCGACCGCCGGCGCCTTTCCCTCCTCGCCGCCCGGGCCGGCGACCCCCGTGCCGCCGGCGGGGGCGGCGGCGGCGGCGGCGTCCCCGCACAAGCGGAACCTGTACTACTTCTCGTACCCGCTCTTCGCCGCCTTCGCCCTGCTCCGCTTCGTCGCCTTCCAGCTCGGGCTGCTCTTCGCCTGGCTCTGCGAGCGCCTCTCCCGCGGCGCCCTCATGGCCGCTAAGGGCAGCAGGGCCGGGGCCGGCGACGCTCCCGAGCCCGGCGGGGCGCCCGAGACGGTGCGGGCGTGCCACAAGCGGGCCTTCGAGTGCATCTCCATGGCTCTGCGCATCGACGAGGACGAGACAGGTAGAGAGGGAGCGCCCGCGGCCACCCCGGGGTGCGGGGGGAGGGCGGGCAGGCCCTGTGCCGTGGAACTGCTTTCAGCTAAGAGCAAACAAAACCCGCTCGGGAGAGAAGTGCGGGCTGCGGGCGCTGTGTGCGGGGGTTGAGCCGGGCCGTGCCCGCATGCGGTGGCGGTGCTTTGGTCTCCGGCCGGGTCCGTCCCTGCCGCAGCCCGCAGGTGCGGGTCGGATCACAAAGCTGCGGCTCGGGCCCGTTCCTCTTGCAGTACAAGTGCCTGTATTTCTCCCCAAAAACTTAAAGAGTTTTTGCCGCGGAAGTCTGGGTGAGGCGATTAAAAATTGCAGGCGGGTGTATGACTATAACTAGCCTTCACTAAGCCAGCCGGACAACAAAAGCACCAAGGACAATAATAAGGATGCATCCTATAATGCACTGCCTGACAAATGATGTGAGTGCTGAAGCCAGGCTTCAGGTTACTTGGCCCTCAGAATGCCTGTTTGGAGTGGTGTGACTTTTAAGGAAAGAAATACTTACTTGTATTTTGGTAGTTTCTTAAAAAATGTTTTTCTTAAGTTGTTTGACATGCATACTCTTAAAAAACCTGAAGACCGATGGGAAGACCTTAAGGGGGACGTTTAGGGTTCAATGAAATAACATGCAGGAGTGAGGATTTTTGGTTTTCGTAGAGCATTAAAGAAACCCAACCAAACAAAACACTTGATACTGAATTTAATTTAATAATTTATTCTAAATGCAGCAGTATGAATCTGTCAGCAGGCAAAAGGTAGGCTTTGGGGGCATGCAGTTCTTGATTTTAAAATTCTCTGGAAAAGTCAGAATGCTTTATTCTAAACTTTCAGTTGAGCTTTAATGAAACTGCTGTCTTAGAGGAGGAGATTAAAAATTTAGGAGTAGGCCTTCAATAGAGGTTGCATGCTGAGAGCACCATAAAAGTGTGGGATGTGTCCTTTGCTTTGACAATGTGGGAGTGGCAGTAGTATGCTCTGGGAGAAAAAAAAAAAAAGCCTGCACCACGTGCACCGAGGTTAGTTCAGCACAGATGTACAGCGAGAGAGCCCTGAGGGTCATAAGAGCAGAGCATGAAAGAAGGTGAGGTAGCTAAAGGCTTTGGTGTTGATTATTGCTGTATGAGGAGTAGCAAAGTCTTACCTTATCAGGCACCTGTTCCACTGCTGTGACCTTTAACTGATGGTGGTTTGGAGGGTAAGCCCTTACATACCAATGTTTATCATGGACTTGCTCTGTAGATCACTTTAGGGTGATCATACATGAATTAGCTGCATGGGCCATACATTTAGGAAGATGATCTTTGCTGCCAATATGGGCAGTTGCACCACTGTTAAAGCCCTGCAACTGAAATATACATTCCACTGAGAAAGAACTCCCGTTAATACATGGATTTGTTATTTGCTTATCTGATTTTACCAGAATACTTGTCTATCTTTGCAAATTTTTTTTATCTGTAAACAAGCTTTTTATAGCTTCAAAGAGAAAACTGTATGTTAGAAATGGTTGGAATTTCTGAATTGCCACATAACTAACAGGTCATCAGACATTTTTGCTATTGTGGGAGCTATGTATATTTCAGTGTTTTTGAAAGCACTTCTGGTAATTTTTTATGCTTCTGAATTAGTGGGGCAATTATTCCTGTTTTGGTATTTTCACAATTAAGTTTGATATCTTTTCCTAAGAAGGCACTTGTGGTGTGTTGACCCCTGCAAGCAGTTAAGCATCCACACAGCTGTTTACTCTTCTCAGTGGGACACCGGAGAGCATAGGAGGAGCAAAAGTGAGGGGGAAAAGAAAGAAAAAAAAAAAAAAAAAAAGAAAGTGAGAAATCTTTCCAAACAATGATTGCCTTGGGAGCCAGCCGCCATCCAGTTGTTCATCTACCCAGATTTTTCTTGATGAGCATTACATTGTATGATGCAGAAAATTCTGTTGGCCAGTTTGGGTCACTCATCCTGTTAAGTGTCCTCTCTCAACTTCCTGTGCGCCCTCAGCCTACTCACTGCGGATCTAGATGGGAAAAAAAAAACCTTGAGGTTGTGCAACCTTGAGGTTCAGCAATACCAAAATATTTCTGCGTTGTTAACTGTTTTAGTCACATATCCAAAATGCAGTGCCATTGAGGCTCTTTGAGGAAAATGAGCTTCATTCTGCCAGAGCCAATATAGCCCATCAGCAACTTCCAAGGAAGGTGACATTTACTGTATTTTTAATGTCATAATCACTGAGAACTAGTCAACCATTTTGTGTGGAGTTGGAGCACAACGTTTGCAAACAGCTTGGTCTGGTATTGTGCTTTTAAAGCTTTCTCCAGTTAAAAGCTGGAAGTGAGATTTTAGTGATGACCTTGGCATCTTTGCAGCTGCCCTTAAAATAACAAGGCAGTTCAGGCTTTGTTAACAAAGGTTGCTGGAATCCTCTCAAATCAAAGATTTGAGATTAGCTCAAATATTTCTGTGTAACCATAATCAGTATTAGATTTACGATTTACCCTGCAGTTGAAACTTTCTGTGGGTGGTGGGGAGAAGAAGCTTAAGGAAAAAGTCTAAACAGAGGATTGAAGTCACTCACCTTAGGTGATTTATCTAGCTTTGTCCTTAACAGTCAGGATATATGAGGCTGGTGAAGAAAGGGCAGTAATGAAATTAGTCCCCTAGGTGTGTGGTGTTCATGACTATAGGCAGGTGCTCTGTGGTTTGTGGTGGTAGGAAGAGCAAAGCATGAAATTACCTGCAGAGGGGAACTTACCAAATGTTATTATTAAGAGATTTTTATCTGAAGAGAAGCAAGAGAAAACCCTGAAGAGGATTCTAGAAATATATTGAAATATTTTTACTAACGCTGAAATTTCCTAGAAAATAGGTTTGGGACTGAAGTTACCAAAAGATTTGGGCGTAGAAGCACACAACCACTGCTAACTGGCACTTGGGAATAGTTTTGTGAAACATGTCATCTGAAACTAGGGAATGATATTTCAAGTTTCATTGTAGGCATTTTTAGTTTTTTCTATCACTAGTAGCTCATTAATGCTGATCAGGTTTTAAGTTCTAATACCTAATCTGTTATATTCCTCTGTGGAAATGCATGCTTAGTGTGATATAATTACATTGCAAAAGTATTTCTCCATATGTAGGCAAATGCATTTTTAATGCAGAGTATTTATAGAAAGGGAGCAATATGAAATAGATATTAATAGATCTTCAGTGGTTGACGTGCAGTTGTGGTGTCACATAGCTTAGGTCAGGCATAGGCATGTTCATGGTTGTGTTTGCTGTCATGTCCATTCAGGATGTGGCTGGTACAGAGGTGTTCTCTAATTCTGCTTGTGCTGTGCTTCATGTGAATGTTGACACACACCTGTAATACAGCATAAATGGCATAAACAAAGAAATACCCTCAAGACAAATGAGCTGCAACTGTACAAAAGTTAACCAGAGAAGTGTCTCTCATCTCTCAAGTCTAAGACAAGAGACTTGTTGCTTTTCTTCTTGGGTTTCTGCGCCTCTAGTATTATTTTGGTTATTATTAGTGTTATTATTGGCTATCAATGGAAGGTTAAGAAGAGTGAATATAGTTGATATTCCAGAAGTAAAAAGTGTTCATTTCACCATTTCTGTTGGGAGTGAATAGGAGTGAATAGGTGAGCTTTTTTATCTTTTCTTTTTTTTTTTTTTTGTTTTTTTTTTGGGGGGGGTGAGGGGGGGAATTATTTCTTTAAGGTAGATGAAGAATTATTCTTAAAACAGGCAAAAGTGATTTGAGGCTGGTGTACTACCTGGTTTTAATAGAAAAAGCTTACTTGATATTTAAATAGATATAAAGTTGACAGTGTCCCTTTAAGACTTTCTTTAAATCACAGAATTTTGTTAAACTATCTCTTCCTCTCTCTTACTTGTTTTATGCAGCATTATATAGAAGCATTCCTAAGCTTTAATTCGTTAAAGAAAATAATGGGCTCACTTCCTTTTTAAGCAGGACAAAAGGAACAAGCTGTTGAATGGTATAAGAAAGGAATTGAAGAACTGGAAAAAGGAATAGCTGTCTTAGTAATTGGTCAAGGTAAGCCAGCTTTGAGTTTTGTGGAACTGATTTTAGTTTATGGCTTCTTTGAAGTGAGAAATCAATATTACTGAATATGGTAGGGTCTGGGAGCAGTCTGCTGTATGAACTATTTCGTAAGGATCTTTCTTATTCCCATTTTAGCTGTAGGTGAACACTGGTCCATTTCTCTGTTCCACCTTAATATTCTGCTCTATATCACATATAAATCTTGCTCCAAATATTTTGAGACTCTGCAAAATCATAAGGAGTTCATGAATGCTGTTAAGTAAAACATGTGATTTCTTATATAATGGGAGTGCCAAAATACTGAGTTTTGATTTGTTTTGCTGAAGTTGACAGTTCATGGTCTCACTTATGCAGAATTTTATATTCCCTTCAGTATAATCTAAAAAGAAACCCCCCCAATTTGGAATGGCCTGACACTGTGTTTATAATAACTTAGGCCAAAATAACTCAACATTTCCAACAAAGGAAGAAAACCATCTCTCTATGTGGAAACATTTTAACTTTTAGTATAGAAGCGGGAATGTACTGTAGAAATGCAGGTGCAGTGAAGGACTTGCTGAGAATTTCTGTCATCAAAATAATGTTATAATTATAATAACAACAACCTAAATCATCTGTCCCAAACCTAAACCTTTAAGTGTTTTTGTAGACTTACATTTTTTTTCTTCAGCTGTGTTTAGAAGTATATGGTGATCTTAGGGGACAATACCAGTGGCATTTGATAGAACCTGTATAAATTCCAGAGTTTAAAGAAAAAGCTTGACTTGAACAGGCAATATATATTAGGAAGTGGTGGTGTTAATGTCTAATTCGGTGTGTTTTGAAATGTAAAGGGACACAGTCAACTGAATTCAAATCTGTTAATTTTGCCAGAATGAATCCTTTCAGATTGTACTTGCCTCTCAGTCACTTTTCAAACTTTTTAAAAATCTTTTTTTATTTGATTTCTGTTCAGAGAAATGCAGAGTCAAGGGGCATATTAGGTCAGCATGAAATGTTAGACAATATGCAAAGCAGTGTTTGGGTTCCCATCCCTCTATAAGCGCTATTGTAAAGCAGATAGTGTCAACTAACTTTAAACTCTTGATTAAATAGGAAGCTTTAGAGTTTCTTAAATTAGTTTTGTAATGAAGCTCCATAGTGTAGGGGATAGATAAGGGGTGGGAGGAGGAGGAGGGAAGGCTGGGTATCAGTATTTTAGCACTTAAAGTTAATTTACCAGATTGTGTTTTAACATGGATTTTTCTTTGTAAGGTGATCAGTGTGAACGGGCTCGACGTCTCCAATCTAAAATGATGACAAATTTGGCAATGGCCAAGGATCGGTTGCAGCTTTTAGGTACCAGTTACAATTCATGACTTTGGAAAGTTTGTCGTTATTTGCACAACTTCATTTAATGTATTCTTCTAAAATATTGCTTTGATTTTTAAAGTGAAGGAATCATCATCTTTGTAGGGTCTCTTTAGTTTAATTTTTAGTTGAGAGTAAGTGCTGTTGATGGATTTTGAAAATGGAATTTCATGACCCACTTTAAGGTATAAGAGTAACTGAGAAGTCTTTATATCATTGCACACTTGACTCATAAAATGAAGAAATCTTGATTAACTCCTGATGGAGTTTGTTCAGGATTTTTCTGTTAGTACTGTAGTGAAATTTATGATATATTGCTGATCATGAGTGCCAAGTGTGCTTCCTGTAAGTGTAACTACTTCGTATTTGGTTGATTTTGCTGTCACTTATATTAAAATTTTTTCTTGTTATTGTTAAATAATAATAATGATGATAATAATTCTTTAACATCGTGTAGACCATAAAGTTGTGAAATTCTAATTTTCTTGATTCTTTTCTAGTAGTGTTCTATTTTAAAAATAGAAGGTAAGGTCACTTTTTTCAGAAGCATAGTGTTGTATAGCTTTAGCCTTATTAAAATTAAGTGTTGTGTATAAGCTCTTAACAAAGTAAGGGTCCTCCCATCAAACAACAGACCCATGGCTCTGTGTAGTGCAGCCTCTAAATTTAAAACTTTGAAAATTATTTCAGTTTAATCAGTAAAATTAAAATAAGGATGATTTTTTAAATTGATCTTTAAAGGTACACTAACAAATGTACTACTTGCATATCTCAGCTTTAATCTTAACCTCTCTTGTGTGGAGTTCTACTAACTCATTCTTCTAGAAGAATATAGAGCACACAGGAAAGAAAACTTGAGCTCTTTTCTCCTCTTACACTTTGTGGTTCTGTGGTCCTAACTGGTGACTGACAGGGAAGTTGTGACAAGCCAAGGAAGTGAGCACCTTTTGTTTCCCTTGAGTTCCTAATGTCCTTAGTATTTTTTTTTAAACAAATTGAAGGGGACAGGAGGTGAAAGAGGCATCTGTCTTCTAAGCTTTAAGATGAGTGTTTCTTGGTACAGTTTTAGTATATGGAGAAAAGATATTTTCCACTACTAGGGTTAAAGACTGATTTCTAGAGGTAATATGAACTAGGGAACACTAGAGTGAAAGTGATTACATGCTAGCAATCTTTGATAAGGTATGGCTTGTTGCACGCATCCTAATGACAAGTAACTAGAATTTCTTTCTAGAAGGAAATTTGCTGTTTGTCAAAGCTTGAAGTAACAGTGTTTGTGTTTTCTGGATGGTGCTTCTTCCTTGCTTGTATTACTTCAGGAGTGCTTGCAGTGATGATTAGTTTGCTATTTGTTGTGTTCTGATTGAAAAGAAACAAAGGGTAAAATTCACAAAACACCCTGAAGTTTAAATATATTCATCTCTACTACTGGAGTGTGTGATCACATGCTATTTGTTTGCTTCAGAGTGCAGATTGAAAAGTAAACAGATAGAATAGTTAGTAGATGTAAAATAATGTTTTACATTAGTAGATGTAAAATAATGGGGTTTTTTTATTTTTAAATTATCAGTTTAGTACTTTGTTCTGCCTAGGTTCTTGTTAATTTTTACTGAGGATGTGCTTCATACAATGTACCTAAAAATGAAATTTGGATAAAAAGGAGCATGAAGTGAAGTCATGTGCCCTTTAGGAAAACAAAAGATGTGGTTTGGAGAGATATTTCAATGGCTTTAAATCCCTACAAGTTTGACCATTAGGGTTCTATTTGAGTAATATTTTTATGCCATCTAACCAACTCTGAAGTATTGACAACATTTTTTTTATATTTGTCTGTCATTTTATATGGAATTTGTAGAAATTTAAGGTAATCTAGAGTTTCATTCCATGTGCCATTCTAAACACACGTTTAGCCTGTTACAGTAAAAGATATTTGGAAGTTTGAGTGGTGTAAAGATCCTTTTGTAGTTGAATTGAACATGAGGCTCTTGAAGCTATTACAGTTTAATGAAGTGATTTTTCCTATGAGTTGATGTCATAAGAGTGTTGTTTATTAGCTTTGTGGAATTTCTCCCTTTCTTGAGTCAGAATAGGCAAGTCCTTTATGGCATTAGCTGAAAGGATAAAACAAACCAGACAACAGTACCAAATATTTCATCCTGCTTACTAGATGGAGATGTGACTGCAGACTGCCTGACTCAAATGCCATCCAGTCAAGCAGGTTACACTGGTAGCACTTAGAAAGCAAAACTTAAATCACGCTGATTACAGCTGTCCCTTGAAAGTGCTCAGTGTTGTTGGTTTTTTGGGGTTTTTTTGTTTTTGTTTTGGTACATCAGTGTAAGTTTGTTGCATGACCCCGCTGATGTGTTGGCGTGTTGGACGCCACTGGGGAGAGTGTGATGTCTGATCACACTCCCATGTGTGACTACTGTCATCACACCACTGATGCTTTCTCATGTTGGAAGAGGGTGGAGCTACCCACCATAGATGATGGGTGTTCTACTTTGAGCCCTGTTTTCATCCTGAGTTATGTATCTTGCTCTGCTTAAAGCTGTGCTGTGACACAGTCTGAAAGCTGAAGTGACTGCTGGTGTGTTTCAGGGGACTCAGGGGGACTTGATTGCTTTGACAGTCCTTTGACAATAGTGGGTTGTGCTGTCTGTCAGGGCACTTGAAAGTTTTTCCATTTGATTTGGTGGTGGCCCCCAATTTTTGACATGGTTTAGGGTGTGTTAGTTGTGTGGTTAAACCTTGCCTTGATTGTCTTTACACACCTGGTCTCTCCTGGATCACCCATGGTAGAGTCATTAAATTTGATGTATTTAGAATGACAGGAGGGTATTCGTTTTCTGCAGTCAATACACAGAACTTGGCAGCTTGTTGTTCTTAAAGATATAGATGGTTGTAATGGCCAGTGCAACACTGCTCAGTTCAAATGCTATTTATGTGTTTTACCTGTCTCATTTCAGAGAGACTTTCTGTAGGGGCACAGACAAGTCACGACAAGTGCCTTCCTGTGTATTTAGTGTAGTTTCACTATTTTGGTTGAAGGGTGTATTGTCACACGTAATTCAAATATTTGTCATTGGTATCCTCTTCGGAGGGTATTAATATTCCTCTATTCTGCCTGTATAGATACCATCTTCAATAGACACCTTTTGGAATATTTCACTTTCTTTGAGGAGATGGTGCTTTTTGCTTCAGGCTTATGTTACAGGGTAGCTTTTTGTTTTAGTAGAAATTAGTTTCCTTGAACTCAAGCTCTAGTGTTGCTTAAATAAGACAGTGGCTGCAGTGCTGTTTCTTTGGTAGGTTTATGTCAGCATTGTATCATCAAGGTGAAATAATGAATGAGAATCTGTAAACTTTGTCAGTATCTGGAAAAACAGGGAGAAAGCATATAAATGGAACATGATAGTATCCTGTAATTCCCTGGAGTAATATTTAAAAGCTCAATTTAATTTATTTTTGATATTCTAGATGATCCTACAGCTATACTGTCCCTAAAGAAAGGTGATATATTTGCTTTTTGAAATTTTATGAGCAATACTGAAACAGTATGTCAATAGATAGTGTGATGAGAGGACTCTGAATTGAAAGTGGACCACAGTTGGATTATGTTTTTTTTTTTTTTCCTTTGGCTGGAGTTCCTGAATATGTGGAACTAGCTAAGAATTGATAATTGTAATAGAACACCAGTGTCAAATTGTAGCATTGAAGCAAATAGCATTTCCTGAATTCCTGCACAAGCCAATTTATGTTATTATGGTCACTCACTAGAAAGTCTTTTTTGTTAAGCTCAGAAATGTTCTCCAAAACTCAGCTGATTATCTAATATCTTGAAAGTCTATTAATACTAATTTTGTTTCCTGAGCTTCCTGTATGCTCTTTCCATTTGGGTTGCATGCACTGGGCAGGGATTAGACCACTCCTTTAGTAGTGCTGTGTCCACTAAAGTAGTGCACTCTGCACTCAGTTGTACTGAAAGGACTTTCCTTACCCTTCTGGAGAGGAAAGCTTATGAGGGTAACTTCTTGGAAATTGCAGAGCTTGTGGTTATTCTTGTGCGACTAGTTTTTTTTTTGTTTGACTCTTCAAAGCTTTCAGTTTAAAATGAAGTAAACCTTGTGTACATGTACTAATCTTGAACTTTAGCTTTTCATATTTGTCTGTGAGTACCAAGTTTTCATTCTAAACCATATCTTGTTCACCCTGTATGTTATTAAGCCATCACTTTTACTATGAGATGTAAAGATACTGTTCAGGGAAGTTAAGCAGTGAGTGATCAGGAGCAGGAAGAAGAAAGGAATGAAGCAGAGAGATTAGAGAAGGATCTGTAACAGGTAAAGAAGCCTAAGGACGGAAGGACTCATCATGCTTGTTGGTTGTACCATCTGCAGGCTCTGAATGGCACTTATTCCTCCAGCCATTTTATTTATGATCTTAATTTGTCTATTAGTAGAATTTGTCTATTTTTGCAGTATATGTTGTGATATTACCAGAGGACATAGCTTCTCTACTTGGCATCTCTTTTCTTGCAGCTTCTTGGTAGTGTTATCTCTTGTGGGAGGAGCAGAACTAAAAAATAGGAGTGAGAATGAGAGAGCTGGACCGTGTATGCCTTGCATCCTTACAGACCATGGTTGCTTTTTGAAACAAGAGGGGTGTGTGTGAAATAAAGATGGGAGAGGCAGTGAAGGGCCCCAAAAGTACAGCCTAGAGGTTTTTAACTGCAGTGGGAAAAGCAGGAGTGGTAGCTTGGCTGCAGAGAGCAAGTAGTCCTTAACTTTTCTTTACAGCCTTATGCTTGTTTGACTTATGGTTTGGCTGTTCTTCATTACTTCTCAGAATTAACTCCTTTCTCCTTAATCTTTAGCTTTATAAATATTGTATCCAGGTGTAAGTGAAGTTAATCTTCCTAAAGAACACAATTTGCATGACAGCTTTATTGACTACATTTCAGGGCAATTAAATATCTAAATAGAGATCTCAAAAGATGTCATTGTAATGTGTATATGGTTCTGCTTGAAGTTTGAAGGTGTCTGTAAAATGTTAACTGGCTGTTAGTACTTAAGTGGAACATTTAGTATGTAGTGAGGACTCCTTGCACCTGGTCAAAAGTAACACCTTGAGGAGGACTTCCAGAAATGTGTTATCAACATATATATTGATTAAACTAAACTGAGTTAATCCTGAGCATTGTTTTTGAGAAGTAACTGCAATCACTAGACTGGAAAGATTGTTGTAATTAACTCAGCCATAAAGGGTGAGTTTCAAAGCTGTTTTCAGTCATGTTAATACTAACAGAATTTCCTTACACATTTGCTGAATGTGTAGAATAGATAGAAATATTCCTTTTATCTTTAACTATAACAAAGCCAAACTTGACATTTCTGTGTTCAACATACATAAATTTTCTTGGTTCATTTTTTGGTTTTGTTTGTTTATTTTGTCCTTTTTCCTCCCTCCCCCTCTGTTCTACTATGTAGAGAAGCTGCAGGCAGTTTTGCAAATTTCCAAGCCGCAAATGGAGGTCTATAATGACAGTACTAACCTGGCATGCCGCAATGGACATCTCCAGTCAGGTGGGTTTGGTTTTACCAGCACCTATTGAGGGGATGTCTCTCAGTTCCTGGTGTATTACAAGGCAAGATAATGCAATGCTGTATTCTGGCCCCACCAGCTTTAAAATAAAATTATTTCTATTTCTCTTTTTAAAGGCTTTGTATAAAATACATTCCATCCTTTTCATGGCTTTGACAACACTGTTTTATTTTGTAGTATTCAGTTTTCTCTTACTATGATTGTCCTAGAATTCAACTCTATTTACTAAGGCAACATTTTAGAAAATATTTCTCATGTAATATTCTTCAAGGAATTACATTAAACCTATTTTAGAAAGTGTCAGTGTTGGATATATAGATTATATGTTGTGCCTACATTAATTAGCTCTTCCTTTGTGATATTGTGGATATGAATAAAGCAACTTTAAATTTCAAGGGGTTTTTACGTCAAGAAAGTGATATGCAATTGAAATGAGGGGGGAATGACAGCAGCCTTTGAATTTGTCCAAGAACATTGTTTTAATCCTTTCCCAGAAGACTGAACCAAACTTATTAAAATAGCAGAAGAAAACTTTTTGTCCACAAACAAGGTGTCAAGTTGTGGAAGTCCAAGGGTTACCCAGAATACTGAATATTTGCAGCTGTGGGATCCCTGGTATAATCAAGCTATGAAAGTCAGGCTATTAACAGGCGTCTGGATTTCTTAAATGGCTGGTGCCTATGCTCTTGTGCTGTGTTTTCTGTCTTTTTGGGATGTGGGGTGAGGAGGGAGTGTTTTTTATACTAGTAATACAATTTTTTCTTGAAAGCAGTATAAAAAGGTGGTTATGCTTCAATCTGCTAATCATCTTGCTGTTTTTCTTTCTTTGTACATCTAAAACAGTATTTTCATATGGACAGCTCTAATAATTTAAAAACACAAAGTAGATGACAGAATTTCTTAGAAAACTGCAAAATCAGTTTGCAGGCTGCTTCAGATAAGAGAACTGTTGTCTCCACCTGAGGAGGTAGAGGCTCTTCAGAGGTGTTGAGCCACAGGGCTCTGGCATGAGCTTAGTTGTCTGTCTGTGGAAAGTGTTATCTGCCCTGTTGCCTAATCAGGATGGGCTTTTTAAAAGTTCAGGATTTTATGATGTATGAAACATGAGAATTCTTAGTTTTTAACATAAACAAAGTGTTTTTTTGCCCATCATTGGTCTAAAATTAGATTACTTTCTTTTATTTGCCTTTAAAGGCCAAAATCTTTACAGATGTTTTACTTCATAATTTTGTGTAGGATTCTATTCTCACAGCTGTGTTGCACATTTTTTATATTTCCAAAGTGTTACTGATTTGAGATTGTTTGTTCTCTCAAGATACTATTTGGGTTAGCCTTCCTTACCAATTTACTTGATTCTAACACAAATGAATACCTATCCCTGTCTTCAGCATTTGTGGCTTCCAAACTTATGTGAATAACTGGAGATTTTTCTTGAAAGTTTATTTTCCAGATTTATACTGAGGGTTTTCAAGATGTCATAGCAGTAGTACCACCTGCCCTTCAGTTGCAGAGGGCTATGCAGTAACTTGTCTAAAGAGTAATAACAAATAGCCTTGACCCAAACCTTTACTTGGAAATAATATTAATTTAATATTAGTCATTCTTCTTCTCATAGCAGTCTTGAATTTGATGTAAAACAATTAACCTATATTTCTATATTTTTCCCCTCAAATGTGCTTGTTTTCCTTTTGCATTGTGATTTTTTTTGTTTTGTTTTGTTTTTTTTTAAACAGTCTAGGGAAGGAGATTATGCCAGTCTTGCCAAAGGCAGAGTTTGAGTTTTATGAGCTCATTTACTAGTCATGCAATACTTAGAGTATTACAGTAATTCTAGTATATACCATTTTATGTGTAAATCTCAGCATGATGGATGGCCAGAGAGACTGTTACATTTCTATTACCTCAACATGAATACTGTGCAGCTAGCTAATATTTTATCTCAGTTTTCACATGGAAGGAGTTGCTGGCCTGTCTTTAATAGTAGACATATACTGGAAATGTTTGTCATGGTGCAAAAGTTCTATTTTTAATACCGAAGTTTTTGAAGGAGTTCCCCGAGTAGAAGAAAAAGTAGCAGTAAGATTGTTTTTAGCAGCATAATTTGACAAAAGCAGATCTTTGACTGATGTGGCTCTGTCAGTTCAGAAAGGAGAACAGCTGTAATTCCTGGCTTATGTAGTTGTGCTACCATTGAAAACATGTAGCATGTCCTTCTTAGCTGCTGGAGCTTTCTGTTAAGTAGCTTTTATTACTTGCATCTACCTATTTGAAAAATGTGAATTGAATTTTTGAAGAATTGGAATTTTGGGAGCTATTGTGAATGCTGATCCTGAATAATGATCAGTCTTATAATTGCTGCAAGTTTAAAGCAGCAATTTAAAGGGTTTTTGTTTGTTTGTTTGGTTTATTTTTTTAATGAAACTACATATATAAAGTTACAGATAATTTTAGACTGGTGAATTTTTATTCCAACTTGGTGTCCACAGACCATGTACAATAAGTTGTTTTAGTCCCTTTATATCACCTATCAATAGGCAGATATAGGGAATTTCTGAGGAATATCCCCTGATGATTTTTAAGGTATCACAACTAAGGGCTGGAAATTGTTCTGCAGTACTGGAATCTTTGCTGTTAATTTGAATTGAAACTTTCTTTTGGATGCTTAAGAAGTTAGAGACTAGTAGAAACTTGTTTATTGATGTGTGCTTTAATCTGGTTTAAATGCAGAAAAGAAAATA
>VXBU01006370.1:170133-219699 GCA_013400315.1 Bombycilla garrulus
TTTTTAGAAATATTAAGGATGTTGTTATATTAAATAAATGAACTACAGCTGCATAAATTTGTTTTTGCATTTCCAGGTATTTAATATAATCAGTCTTCTATTAGATTTGTTCAAACGTATTTGTACTTTATCTTTAAAACCAGTTTAGTATAGTAAGTATCTATATTATATGATAACTTTTAACATTTCTCTCTGTAAGGGAGCCTGAAATTAGGCACCTGTGTCTGCAGCTTATCACAGTTTAACCAACAGAAAACCCCAGACAAAATTTTGCTACTTGCTTGTTTGAAATTTCTGTTGTGTGTGTGTTTGGAAGGCAGATTAAAATTGCAGGGATGTTTTCAGGACCAGACAGCTATTATGTCTGTGTAATTCAGTGGTGTTAGCCTGGAGCTATAAAGTAAATTATTCTGTCCAGAATTTGAGAGTAAAATCAAACTGATTAAGCATCTGTTACCATCCTACAAGTATATATGAAGTAGACAGTGGAACTATTCAGTGTTTCAAATACACTTAAAAAAATTCCATGGTGTTTCTTTGTGAGTAGAACATGTTTTAGGTACTTCCTTACTGTTTTAAACAGAACAGTGAAACATTTGGCAAAAGGCTGCTGGAGATATTACAAAGACAGTAAAGTCACTTTCTATGTCTTTCCAGTCTTTCAGTAGATAGCAAATAAAAATGGGTAAGAAATGTGTTTGGGGGGTTTTGCATTTGTTATGGCAAAATATTGTCTGTCATGTGATGTTCTCTAAAACACCTCATGCTTTAGAAATAGGTAAACTTTAGATAAACTGTAATTCTGAACTATTTGATAACATTTTTATTTGTTCCTTCAATGAAAATTTGTATATAGAATAAAGCTTCCCTCTGGAATTGACATTCAACAAAGAACTACATTCAGGAGCTGTTCATCAGTGCTTCTTTATGTGCTACCCATCAGGACTGACAACAAAATGTGCAAACTTACCAGTCTGGAGTCCTGGAGGTGCAGTTAGAGTAAATCATAATTTGTGTTAAACCTTCTTTCCTCTCTTCTGTTTCCAGCTTCCTAAAATACTCCTTACCAGTGCAATTTTATGATCCTCAAAATTGCAGGATCTGTGTATTTTTCTCAATGTGTGGAAGTAGTTCTGGGAGAGTGAGATAATTGAGCAGCATGTTAGGGTGAAGGACATGAAGAAAAACTAATTTAGGTTTTTGAAGCCTTCCCAGGTTGACTTCAAGCCAGCTGTGCAAATGAGGTTGAGGCAGGCTAAAAAAAAACAACCAAACTGTGTGCCACCTTCTGATTAAACTGGACCAGTCAAAGTGCTGAGTAGCTAGATATGTTCATAGATTCGTATACTGCTTTTTGAACTTGAAAGTTACTAAGTGTGCCTAATTTTAAAGAATTTTTGACTTGGAAATTCCTGTGCAGAAATGACTAGGTAAACGTATCCAGCTCTGGAGCTGTGTGAGATTTAGTCAGTAGCCAGTTCTGGTGGTTTTTCCTGTTTTGTTTTTTGTTTGTTCATTTGGTTTTAACAAAAAACATATTACAGGTAAATATGCTTAATTATATTCTTCAAGTTGCCTTGTTTCTTGCATATTGATACATCCATATTGTTTACTGTGACCCCTGCAGTTTCTGTATCTCGAAGGGCTTTAGAAACTTTTTCACTGAATTGTTAAGGATGCCTGCAGGCAGTGCAGAGATTTGGTCCTGGTAGTATGTTTAAAGAGGCTGAGAATGTAGTAGTAATTAATTGATCCATCAATGATACTGTTTGACTGAAGTATTCTTTGAGGTTTTTTTAAACACAACATTTAAAATTATGAGGCTTTTTACTTAAAGTGTTTTTCATTGAACTGTGATGTTATAACTTAAAAATTCTTCATGGTGTCACTAATTTCTTTAAAAATCAGAATTCTTTGGCCTGTTCCTTAAGACTAGCAGGTCAAATTGATTTGCAGGTTTCTACAATCCCAGTGAAGGCATTTGTAGGTGAAATCTATTTTGAGCTTCATTACCTCTGATGCCCTATTTCTCTTACCTAATCAAAAGACTCCTTAATAATTTTAAAAGATATAAAATAAGACTATAAATAATAAAGACATATAAATTGTATTTAGTTTCCATCACAGACAACAGTAGTGAACTAGACAATTTCCAGTAGTGTATTCCCAGCACAAAAAATACCCTAATTTAAAGCTATGCTCTAATCATTAACCAGCCTGACCAACCTGCCTGCTTGCTGTATCACCTTCTTACCTCTTAATCTCTGATTCAGTGTTTTACACTTGCCATTTTTGTGCCAAGGAACTTTAATTTATTGTGCACCCCATACAGAGAACATATACACATCAAGTGCTATTTTGTTTACTCTGCACCAAAATGGCTTTTTGTAGTTTGATGACCTATGGCAAATATTTCAGGTTTATCTCTCACCTAATTTGAGACTTTCCTGCTTCATCCTCGAGGTGAATAAGTAGTGTGAGTGGAATGTCTGGTGATATTTAAATATATTTTAAGATTTAATTTTTAATGTAGGAAGGTAAGCTGCTTCAGAGTTGTCCATTCATAATTCACTTACACCTCAAGATTCCTAAAGTTAAAGCAAACTGAAAGAAAAAACACCTGACAGTCACTTGCAACTATACTACTGCAATTTTTCCAGATTAAAATGCCTTGGTGAAGCTTCTGTGTGGAAGGTGCTAGATAATGTTAGCTGGCATCCAATTAACTTGCCTGCTAACAACACTCTAAGAATCAATACTCTGAATCTAAAGGCTTGAAATTTGAGGGTTATTGTAATGATTAATTTTAAGAGTTCTTGGGAAAGAAGACGCCAGAAGACTTTGCATCCTAAGGAACAGATGGTGTTCTTCCCTTGATAACAGGACTAAGTTCCTCTGGCTTTTCTAAGATGGCTATGTAGGGTTCATTTTGAAAGCTCCTAAAAATTCAAATTTTAACTGTAGGTGAAAGCAGCAGTCAATATCCCCTTAAAGCCACTGAACCTCGTTAGCAATGTGTGTTGTTCTTCTCTAATGTGGTATTACATGTTTCAACAATTCTATCTTCTAGTTGTAGTTGATGGTAAAAGTACGACTGCTGCAAATGTTCTTATGATGCTGGTTTTCTTTATAGAAAGTGGAGCAGTTCCAAAAAAGAAGGACCCCTTAACACACACGAGTAATTCTCTTCCTCGTTCAAAGACTGTTGCAAAAACTGGATCCACAGGCCTTTCAGGTCACCACAGAACGCCCAGCTACAGTGGGGTATCATCATCTGTGTCTAGACCAGCACCTAATCCTACACCTTCAGCTCACAAGGTATGTTAAGGATAAATACGGAAGTATACGCTTGAAAAATCAACTGTAAATTCCACAAGAATCTTTGGATTTAATGCCTTAGTTGCATTACTGTGGCAGCAGAAAGTTTTCTAAGAAAACTGAAACTCCATATTTTTAGCCAGGCCTCTTGAGGTATGCTGCAGAGTAGATTTTAGAAGCTAGAAGGCATCAGGTGGGTGCATGGGCAAAAGGATTTTAAGTATAATCACAGTCATGAATACTACTTGTTTTTAAAATTGCATGGGGAGCTGAGTGAAAGTTACCTAGAAGAAAAATAAGTGTTTCTTCTATTATGTAAAAGATAGAGGGAAAAGCCTCTTACTCCAGAACTACAAGATTTTTTCCCCCACCATGTTCTTATCTTCCAAGCCATGTATGCATGCACAGGCTGCTTTGCAACCACATTGAAAAGCAAATTATGGTTAGGCTGGTACTGAAACACAGAAGTAAGGCCTATAGTAAGAATACAGAAAAACACAGCATTTCTGTTGATCCATCTTTTTCCCTTCCATCTTATTACCCAATAAAGTAGAATAAAGAGCAGAATCAACTGAACATAATTGTGCTGTTAAAACATTATTGCTGCTATAATATGAAGGCTTTTAAGGGGCCTCTTACAAAGTATGGCAGATGTAGGAATTCTTCCTTATAGGTGTTGAGAACCTGAGATGGTTTGTGATGCTTATTTCCAGAGTATGCTGGGGGAAAATACTGTAGTTAAATTAATTAATTATCAAACAAAAAAACCTCAAACCAAAGACTCTTCCCCACTGGAGCCTAAGATCTTCTACTCATGGCTGACTAATATGATAGTATGATTTGTAGCAAAATACAGCCTTACAATATTGGGTATTTATACACTGTTTTACTGGAGCAAATGAAATGTAGATCTTATTTTGTTTAACACTACACTTTCAAAGTGTTAATCTGGGGTTTGGGGGTTTTTTTCTTCCCCTCTCTCCAGGCTGCACCTAAAAACAGCAGAACAAATAAGCCTTCTACTCCTACCACTGCTCCTCGAAAAAAGAAAGACACAAAGATATTTAGAAATGTGGACAGCAATCTTGCTAATCTTATCCTAAATGAAGTTGTTGATAGGTAAGTATGAATTTCAATCCAGTAAATCAGTTTTGCATTCAGTACAATCCTGGTCCGCTTGGAATGAAATTAATACTTCTACTTTGTTGGGTTTTTTTGAGGATTCTTTGGATGGGATTTTTTATTGTTAACTTTGACAAAAAGAATATTTTAAAACACTTAACAATATAAGTTGTAGATTTTCTCAAAAGGGTTCTGTATAAATAGTCAAATGCATTAAATTAGTCAGCTGCAGCTGAAAGAGTATCTCATTGTTAGACTAATTAGTATTCCATTTCTTTGTTAGTGGGCCAGCTGTCAAATTTGATGATATCGCAGGGCAGGAGCTGGCTAAACAAGCTTTGCAAGAAATTGTTATCCTTCCTTCTCTTAGACCTGAGGTAAGCAACTGGGTATTGTTATCTGTGACAGGATGAGAGAAATGTATTGTGCTTCACACATGAAATGATGATTCTTGAATCCTGTCTTTACTGATTACAAATTGCTACGGGTAGCTGTGGGGTCCTAGCCATCCTGAAAAAGGAGAATATAGGATTTATGTGTTAAAATACTACCGTGAAATTCCTTGTCTACTTGGTTAATCTGTGTTGAAGGAAGTGACTGGAGCAAGAAAAAAAAGAAGCCTTCAAAAAACCCAAGCCCTAATCAAATCAGCAAACCACAAACCCCTAAAAAAAACCAAACAAAAATCCACAACACTCTCACAATCCCATAAAACAAACAAACAAAAAACAAAAGCAAACAAACAAAATTTCTCACCGTTTGTTAGGCTGAGTGTTCCAGATAGCTATAGCTCTGTCTCCAACCCTGTATGGCCATGTCAAGGACAAAGCCCACAGCTAGAAAAGTGAAATGGGAGAGGTTTGTATAGGTAAATTAGGTCATGACACTATCTGATTGGAAAAACATTTTTGTTATTGCTGTCATCCTCTCTGTAAGGATGTTGGTTAAAAGAGGATGCAAGGAAGTGTAGTGAGCAGACAAATACACCGAGATATATAACATTTGAGTGCAGACTTCCTCTTTACTTGGCTGTATGGAAGTTGATCTTTTAGGCTTTTATTTATTATAGATGGTACCTCAACTACTGTGACTGCCTAGATATAGGCCTGGTCTGCATGCTACTGGAATTAAATTGGTCTTTTTCTAAATGAACTTACTAAAAGTTGCAGTACTTTTGAGGAAATTGCATGCAATGATTTCCTTCAGTGGTCTCATGAGACCCCACTTGAAGTGCTGTGCCCAATTCTGGGGTCCCCAGCACAGGAAGGGCATGGACCTGTTGAAGCAAGTCCAGAGGAGGGACAGCTAGATGATCAGAGAGCTGGAGCACCTCTCCTGTAAGCAAAGGCTGAGAACTGGGGTTGTTAAGCTTGGAGAAGAGAGGGCTCCAGGCTGACCTTATAACATTATTTCAGTACCTGAAGGAGGTACCTGGTGAGGAGCCATTTACAAGGGCAGGTAGTGACAGAACAAGGGAAAATTGCTTCAAACTGAGGGTCGGTCTGGACTTCGATATTAGGAAGAAGTTAATCAGTGTGAGGATGATGAGACACTAGAACAGGTTGCCCGCGTAAGTTGTGGATGCCCCATCCTGGAGTTGTGCAAAGCCAGACTGGAAGGAGCTTTGAGCAGTGTGGTCTAGTGGAAGATGACCCTACTCATGACAGGGAAGTTGGAAGTAGATGGTCTTCAAAGTCCCTTCCAACGCAGCCCCACTTTATGATTTTATGATTATTGAAGAAAAATTACTGTTTGTACTCTTTGTTTGCTTGTGGGTCTCATTTATTACATGGACAGGTGATAGGCTGTGGTTTCCCCTTTAATGCAGCTACTGGTTTTGAAGCAGCATAGGGGAGAAAGCCTAAACCTGGCATAGCATCACAGGAGTAGGAGCTGTAAGGAGAACAAAGCTTTGGCAACAAATGTGTGTGCTCAGATGTTATGCAGAAGGAAAATGTCATTATAACAGCCCTGTTACTACAGTGCAATAGTATGTCAAGTGTGTTCAGTGACACCAGTACTGTGGGCTGTGTGGGAAGGACTTGGAGATGGGAGACTTGGGGTAGCTTTTCCAGTAACGTGGTATCTTCAATAAGGTTGTCTCATATTACTGTAGCTAGCAATGGGCCTGACCTTGGTGTAGATTGAGATGTAATAAGGACAGAGAATCCCATGAATTTTTAAACTTTCCTGGGAAGTAGAGAGGGTTGGTTTTATTCCTTGTCAACGAACACGGTAGATGTGGCAACTATAGGGGAATACTTAGTAAATTAACACTAGTTCATTTTTAATCTTAATGAGTTTTGAGCACAAATTCATATTTAACAAGCCAATGGTATTTTTGTAGGAGAGCAAAAGTTGATGTACATAAGCAGAAAACATTGGCTGCAACCATTTAAGTGGCAAGATGCTAATGAAATTCTAACAGCCAGTTCAGACTATGTTCAGTATGATTAGCCTGTTAACAAAAACTTGAAAAGCTTTGTGTATCTCAGTAATAAATGTCAGTGCAGCTCTGAACTGTAGGTGATGATCAAGGTGAGGAAGAGTCATAGATTTGGTCTGGGCTGTGTGAAAATGCTGGAACTCCCCAAGAATTATTTCAAACAAAAGAGGTCAGACAAAGAATGCACATGGTGGTATGTAGCATGGAAAGCAAAACACTGGAGTGTTCACTCAGTGAATACTTGGGTAACTACTTTTAGGGATCAGAGTCAAGCACAAGCAAAATGTTGTGGATGATGAAATAATAGAGAAAACACGTGTTGGTCAGTCATGACAGAGGTACAACACTGGTAATGGAGCTGTTTGTTGTCATGGATATTGTGGAAAGAAATGTCTGCTGACAGTGCTGTTTACGTATGGGATGTAGATGAAATACCCTCCTACTGCTTTTGCTTGTTCATTGGAATTATTGGGAGGGGTGAGTGTGAGACTGAAAGAGAACCTCTGAAACTTTTGAGGAAAGGGGTAAAGACAAAGTACTAGAGAAAACAGACAAGAGTAATAACTAAAAGTTATGTGTTCTGTGAGAGTGTAGACTTGCTTGCTATGATGCTACATATGGTGAGGGCAATTTTATAGAGTAGGAAATCTAGTGCAAAGTGAGAGAGGAGACTATCAGTAGCATAGAGAGGGTAGGTGGTTGTTAAGTAATATTTTAAATCATTTTGTTGAAAGCTTGTCTTCTCAAGTTTCATTTAATAAGGAGTTCTTCCATATGGCATTAGTAAGAACACTCCTTTAGCTCTCCTGCTGTACACCTGCGTTACTCCCTTTTTAACTGGTATTGATGCTTTAAACTTGATAGGCTAGTTTGTCTTGTGGAAAGTGTTTTAAACTGCTTTCACAATGCATCCAGGCAGAGAACAATTACAACATAATTTAGCTGCTCTGTGGGAAACAATAGTGGTGTGCATTAGGTCAAGTTAGTAACAGAGTGTGGTTCTCTCAAAGCTTGTACTGTTGTGGCACTCACTGCTACCGTTACTGTCAGTGCTACCCAGTGTCCTCAGTTTTAAACCATTCTCTTACAAAGGTAAAGCAGCATTTTATTCAGGTCTTTGATGATAATTTATGATGATATCCTTTTCAGTTATTTACAGGTCTGAGAGCTCCTGCACGTGGTTTATTGCTGTTTGGCCCACCAGGAAATGGGAAGACAATGTTGGTGAGAAAATTACTTTCATGCATGAGTTGGTGGGCTTAAAATGTAACCTCAAGGGGTGGCTTTCAGTTTGGGGCTTGTACTAATAAACTGTACATTCTTGCAGAATATGTATTACAGTGTCATTTCATATATAAAAATGCAAAATTGTTCTTAACCTTGGATGTTATGGAGGGAATTGCTAAACCGTTCTCTCTTTAATTATTTTCATTATGATGAGTAATATTTTAAAACTTAAACCAGCAAGTCCAGGTTTCATTTTCAGAGAGAGCAAAAGGAAGTGGGTTAATTGTTTTGTACAGCAGTGATTAATCAGAAACTATCCGCTCTCCACTGAAACATACTAGAAGTACATTATGGAAATGGGGAGGGAGCACAGTAGCAAAAAAAGGGATTGTCTCAGTTGCACACTGCTGTGCAGGGAATGTAAGGGCTATGGAACTGCCTAGCTGCAGCTTTTTTCTTCAGCCTGGTGTGCTAGATCCAGGGAGCTGGAGCACCATGGCTGTGCATCAGCCAGAGAGCAAGGAGTGTCCTGATGCAGCTGAGCTGGGCACATCGTCCTGATCACATGGTGTGGCTGCAGCTGCACACTCTCTGCTGACTCTGGAGCTGCATCAGCTCTCAAGTGCATGAGTGTGAATATAGAGCAGATCCTGTAGGCTCATCTGTTATGTTTGACATACTGGAATATAATTGTAATCACTAAAATTAGACTGTATAACCAGGGAATCATAATTTCTTGAATATGATGAAACTGTTAAAGAAGAGGGTAGTCTGAATGAGCATTCCAGCTTGATTATTTTTCCTAGCTTTCCCCTGAAAACAGCTTTTGCATAGATAAAGGAGGGGAAAAAACAGTGTAATTTTTTTGTGGTTTGATCCAGCTGATGCCTTAAATTACCACCCTACATGAGTTAAGACTGGCTTAGATGTCTACTTAGAATAAATTGAAGGGAAATGGAGACTTTCATTCTTCCAAAAGTGGGTTGTAGTTGGCTATGGAGCTAATGGGATTGGAGAAGTTTGTGGGAATCTGGAAGTTTCGCTATTGGTTTGACTGCTTAGCCATTCTCCGTAGTAATTGGCCTGGACAGAAGTTTTCCATACCATTTACAAGGTGCTGCCTTTGAAGAAATAGGGGTTTTCAAAACTGTCCATCAGGGCATGAGTGGTCACTACAGATGCAGAGAACTATATTCAATATGATAGTTTTTGAAAGTATTTCTGTTTTTCCCCCCTTTCCTAGGCCAAGGCAGTTGCTGCAGAATCAAATGCTACTTTCTTTAACATCAGCGCAGCAAGCCTGACTTCAAAATATGTAAGTAGTGGCTGTAAATTACATTGATTTGAAAACACGCTTTAATTTGGGCTTAAGAAAGTCAGAGACTTCTGGTAAGTCCTTGATGAACTGTTAGCCTATAATGAACATAGTTTTTAAAAAGTGACTTGTGAAGTAAAAAAATGCTGTTTTGTGCTTGTGATTAATCAATGTCAAAGGTTTTTGCAACTCAGCAGTGGGATTGGCTGTAATGCAGAGGGGTGGTTGTGGGGTTTTTCATCTTTAAGAAGTTAATTAGTTGGGTTCCAGCTCTCTTTCACTCTGATAATTTAGGCACCAGTTAACTCAGTTGTGATCATAAGAGCAGTTGTAGTGTTTCTTTTAAGATGTAAACAATACCACTGTATGTACTGAATTGATGACTGATAATCTGAATGTGTATAAATGGACTGAGTGTGGTTGATTACCAGCAAGATTTTCTGTAAGTCCTTCTGTTAGCTGTCTTGCAGTAAAAAATTTTTAACCCCCCCTACAAAACCAGTTTATTGTTATTTTAGGTGGGTGAAGGGGAGAAACTGGTGCGTGCTCTATTTGCAGTAGCCAGAGAACTTCAGCCTTCTATAATTTTTATTGGTAAGACCTTAAATGGTAACTTCTATTTACTTTCTTAAATAATCTTACTTACCAATGATTACAAGTAATTAACTGTTGGAATAGTTGGGTAAACTTGTTTTGGGTAATTGTGCAGCTCAGGACAACTGTCTCAGATATGACCTGCTGGCTAATCAGCAGTTTTTATAAAGCATGTTAGATTACTGTTATGTTATTTAGTTGGTGGTTATAATGGGAAGAGATGCCCTCAAAGAGAAAAATGCTATACTGCCTTTACAGATTAAAAGTCCATTAAACTTCAAGCATGAAAATGCCTTTTGCTTCTCCTGAGTAGCAGTTTATCATCAGAAAGATTTTTTTTTTCCTCTCATCTGTGTTTGGCATTACCTATTCAAAGGCCAGCACATCACGCTAGTTTTTAAACTTTCCTGGAGATCTGTCTGTCTCCTAAAGAATAAAGATCTTTCTTAATGGAGCCCTATATAAGCAAAGGAACTTAGGCAAATACAAAGACTTTGATGCTGTATGCTTAATTAAGATGTATTTCTTTGTTTTTTAGATGAAGTTGATAGCCTTTTGTGTGAAAGACGAGAAGGTGAACATGATGCTAGCAGGCGTCTAAAAACAGAATTTTTAATAGAATTTGATGGTGTAAGTATTTAGTCCTGGTATTGTTTGATTTAGCTGAATTGGCTAATGTATGGGTGCCAGTACAACCTATAGGTGAATTACAGAGGGTTTGGCTGCTGGGGCTTAAGCTCAGCCTCCCTCCCACCTTACCATAATTGCCAAACAGCTTTTTCTGGTTGTTCTTAATTTTCTACCTGTTTACTGTGGTATTCTGGTAGATGCAGTCTGCACTGAAAGGTACCAATCTGGAGATGAGCTGTAATAATGTGTTTGAAGATTATGGACAGAGAAGAAAGGATAACAGATGGCAGTAGTGAAGGAGCTGTGAGGACAACTGTTCTTCCAGGGCAAGAGGGACATTTGAGGGTCACGGAGAATTAAATCCATGTTGGCAATTGCATGCCTTGATGAATGACTTGTCTTTATTCTGGCAAAGTAAAACAAGATTAAATGGCTTTAAAATAGTTTTTTGTTTCAAAGGAATATGTGTCACAAGCATGCACTGGCGCAAGGGGTGAGACTTGAGGGATGAGGATTTCAAACAGACTAGTTCAGATTATATATTTATATAGATATCTCATGTATACACAGCTCTGACACATCAGAAAGATTAATTTTGGTGTTAGTACATGTTTTATTGAACTATAGCTTTTCTCGGCATCATAAACTAGAGAAGACAGAATCCAGTAAGAAGTATTTAATGGCATGAATGCAATACCCAGGAAGAGGAACTGGATTTCATAGTGGGACGCACACACAAATGAGTATCAGAATATTTTTCTGTCATAGCGCTGTTCTTCTATTGAATAATTTTAGTTTGTGTTCCATTAGCACAACGGAATATTGCTACAGTGGTGAAGCAGTAGTAATGAGGTACAGGAGGAACAGGTAATGACATGGAGAGACAGAAAGGCTGGGAAAAGCTCCAGAATGGATGAATCAACGTGACAGTGATATGCAGAAATTATGACACACACATGCAGAGTTTTCCCTTAAAATGAAAAGGGAAAATTTTTGCTCACTTAATTAAGGTGTAACTATGTCATACAGAATTTTTGGGGAACCTTTTGGACATTGTATGGTAGCAGTGAACCTAAATCCATAAAGAATTGAACACTAGGCAATTAATAATGTCTGTGATAGCCCAGTGTTTTCTCTGAAGTTTGGAAGGTCTAAGTCTCCATATTCTGGGTATAAAATGAGTGAATTGGGAAGGAAATTGCTATGTCTTTCTGCTATTATGATTATTTTATAGCCTGTTTTGGTTACTGGATTTGGGCAAGGCCTGTGTTAGATGGATCTCTGTTCTGATTTTGTGACTCTGGCTATACTTTAGTTTAAAGTTTTGATTCTCACCCTATAGGCTTCAAAACAGTGTTTGCTGTTAAAACCCCAGAATAGCACGAAGTCTCTGGCTTTTTCAACATTATTGTCTCCTGGTGACTAAACTTATGAGTGCCTCTTTTTTTTTAGTTTTATAGTCTCCGTTTTTTCCAGAAAGACTTTTTTTGTGGTTTTTTTTTTCCATACCTTTTCCTGGTTTGACTTTACATTTATCCAAGGAACATTTTAAACCTACCGTAGTGGAAAAAACCCCAAAATGTTGGGGTTTATTATAAGATCCCATCACTGTGCTGAATACATGTCAAGTCTCTAACTGGTTTTGTTGTATTTCTGCTTCATGCAGACTGTGTAAACTGGGAGCTGTCTTGCCTTCTTACATTATGTAGGTGCAGTCTTCTGGAGAGGACAGAATACTTGTGATGGGAGCAACAAACAGGCCTCAGGAGCTTGATGATGCTGTCCTCAGGTATCAAAACATCTCTTTTTCTGCATTTAGAGTAAGATGATATTCATTGTGCAGAACAGGTTTTGCCTATTATGTTGGTGAAGTTTTGTAATAAGTAAAAGCTATTCAGCAAGGCTAAATTAAT
This sequence comes from Bombycilla garrulus, assembly GCA_013400315.1. Lineage (NCBI taxonomy): Eukaryota > Metazoa > Chordata > Aves > Passeriformes > Bombycillidae > Bombycilla > Bombycilla garrulus. The sequence goes on from VXBU01006370.1 coordinate 182,699, forward strand.
TAACCTCTTTACTCTTTTCTTTTGAAAAGTGCATCTGCAGAATCATGATGGTCTTTGAATTATCTGCAACAGTAGTACCTGTTGAGATCAAGTCATGTTTTTTAAATTTCTTGAATCTAATATTTTGCTTTTTTGTTATTTGGATCATAATGGCAGAATAAAGGAGAAAATTTGACCAGTATTCCAGATTGACCAGAAATCCAGTATTTCTTCTCTGTGAATATTGTCTTCTGACATCCCATGCGATTACAAATCTTGCTGTAGATTTGCCTTAGGACTTTTTTGTTAAAAGTACTCACACTTTATATTATTTTCATTTTTGATTGAAGAAAATAGATATGTCAGCACTGCCTGAGGGAATGATTCCAAAGACTTTTTTTGTGTAAAAATTGAGATGCTTGATTTCATTGCTGGTAGTCTGTGGTATTTCTACCTTTGGAGTGTTTCCTCTTGGGGGAGGATTCTTGTAACTTCACATAAGAATAAGGTGGCACCAGTGGCTGGTACATATTTTTTGTTTGATTGTTGGTGGTTTTTTTAGCATCTGCAGTTCTGCTTCCTAGAATTAGAGGATGGAAATGAAGTTTTGTCACTTAACCAAACCAAGTGTTAGATTTGTATGTGCTAAATAGTTACAGAACGGTGTGAACAGTGTATGCATGTTTGTGTTTTTTTCAGACGATTCACCAAACGGGTATATGTGTCCTTACCGAATGAGGAAGTAAGTATTGTTTTCCACTCATATTTTTAAGACACTTACAGGCAGTTCTTAGCTTGCCCTTGTGGATGGTTACAATTCTGTGAACTAACTTTTGGCTCTGCATTAATTCTAGGAACTATTTGAAGTTTTTGCCTTTTTGGGTTTTTTTCTGTTACGCTAGTAGCAAATGGTGGTAGCTACTCAGTATTTCGTGACTAGCGAGGTGTTGCTTACAGACTGGCAGACGGGGGCAGGTCTGAGGTAGGATTTACAGGGGCATGTTTGTTTGGCTGAAGGAGGGAGAGTGTTTTATTGGAAAAGATAAAAGTAATTTTCCTAATGTTTTTAGTTCAACAGAAGATCAGGACTTTTGATGAAATTCTAATTACTTATTCTTGATACTAGTAGCTAGGCTCCTGATCTTGTTTTTACCCAGTCCTTATCTCTGCTGCTAAAGAGTACAGTCTAATTGCACAAGCACTATAGGCAAGTTTAAACTGGTGAAGCACAAAAGCAAAACTGACAAAAGCGTCGTTCTCTTCTTGCAACACAATTTTAAGTGTTCCATGAAAATGAGTTTTGCATCTGATAGTTTTATCTTCTTTTCAGACAAGATTGATTTTGCTAAAAAATCTTCTAAGCAAGCAAGGAAGTCCATTAACCCAAAAAGAGTTGGCTCAACTAGCTAGGTAAGTATTTTGTAACCATGCTAAATAAATATGTTCCTCTACTACATTCATTCAGACTGTTTAATTCATTCAGAATGTAACTAATATAAATCATCTGACAGTGACAACATAAATTGCATGCATTTGGGGAAGATGGTTCCTTGTCAAGCTGAATGAAAGTGATTTTATATATACATATATAGGATACACCCAGTCAGGTTTCTGTTGTTGAAACATGCTCATCAGCTCTTTCCTTTAAAGAGGAGGGAGGAGGATGCTTCTTTCCACCCATCCCTAAAGGAGCCCAGCTCCTCCCTGATGCCAAAAGATAGCACCAGTTTTGTACTTGGCATTCATTTCAAATAAAAAGCAAGTTCTCTTTGCTGGTGCCTTGCTAGGCTTGCTGAATGTATTACCAACACAGCAGAGCAAGCACTGGATAATTTTAAGTTCTTTTCACTCTCAAATTTGATTGGGAAAATGTGGGTTAATTTTTCCCTCCTGTTATGAAATGGAGTGGTTTTATGTTTTTCATCATTGAGATGGACACAGTACTGCTGTTAGTCACCTAAATCTAATAATGGGTGTGAAGGAGATTAGACGAAAAAGCAGGTAAGGCAGGAAGGAGTGAAAACAGAGCATGAGATAGCAAAGAAAGGCAGGTGGATGTACTTCAGTCTGTTTCTCTTTGTGGTGGTGCACCAGAGGTTAGTATAATCTTGGATGTAGCATTTATCAGCTTCTTAGTAATGTTGCAGAAGTTGATGTATAATCCAACTGAATATATTCCCTCTGTGCTTGAAGGTTGTTAGCTCAGGCCACATTTAGGCTGCAGTAATAGCTAACTGGAGGAAAAACACAGTCAGTGTCCTGTATTCTAGAATCAAATATAAGAACCAAATTACAAATGCAGCTTGAGTACACTTTTTAAAGGGTTTAGAGAAAATTTACTGAGCTTCCTGCCTGTTCTTTTTCCATCTTTGTTTTGAAAGAGAGAAGTATTTAACCTCCATTATGATTTTGTGTTGCTTTGTTCCTCTGCAACTTTTTCTATAAACTATAACAGACTTCATGATCTCCAGAAGACTAAGCTCTCGTTGTTGCAGCTAGCCACTGTTCTACATGGCTGGTGTTTTTGTTTTTAAACTTTCCTTTAGGTAACCTGTACTACTCATGTTCACTTAGGTTGGCATTTTGTGTTGGTGGGTTCCTGGTTCAGTGTAGGCCTTTACTCTCTGACATATTTCATTGGCTAACTTGGATATTAAGTCTGAGTCTGGAACAGCTTTCACTGAGTTTGGCTCCTTGGTTTGATTTTTTTCTTTCTTTTTTTAATTTGATTTTTTTTAATTTTATTTTTTATTTTACACTCCCTGCCATGTAGTTCTGAGGATTTTTAATGATCTGCCAGGTTTATAAAGCAAACCAGCCCTAGTGGGTAGCAGAATGTACCTTCCTTTCAGTTCACTTTATACCATGTTAAACATGTGGTTTTGGTTTCTCTCATTTTACTGATTGGATTGAAAGAGACAGGACAGTTTAGGTTTTGGTTTTACTGTAATTGACAAATGTCAATAAATTACTGGTACAGGATTCTCCTAACAAAAATAGTAAATGTGCTTGGGAACAGTATTCATCTACAAATCCTAGCTGCTACCTTTTTTTTCTCCTAGAATTAGAAAAATTATTATTATTGGGACTTGAATATCTGTACTTTTAAATTTCATCTGTGAAAGATCACTTGCAGTAAAATATAGATCATTTATAGTGAATGCACTTCTGATTTATTAAACTTGCAAAATCACATCAGAGTCACACTTCCTTTGAATATGTAATATTTTGGTTATCTGCAATTAAATTGATACGGTTTAAAGCAGGTTTTTGGTTTGATTTCTTCCTCCTTGACCCCACTTTTTCCTTTGCCAAAGAATGACAGATGGATACTCTGGAAGTGACCTAACTGCATTAGCAAAGGATGCAGCACTAGGCCCCATTCGAGGTAAGCTGCAGAGATTTTATTGAGATTTTGACATTAGAGTTCTTATATTCTTGCATCTTTATAATTTTCAAATCTCTGAAATTTAACTTTTTACATTGGATTTTAGTCTGTTCCTCATAATAGCATCTTTATAAGATTTACTTAGTCAAAACTCTTCAGCATCTCACCGTATGAAACAGAAAATTTTTGTTTCATAGGAGAAAAGCAGTGTGAAGTGTTTCTCACTGATTTGTAGGGTTTTTAGCTAGTGTCTTTCTGAGGCTGGTGTCAGTTCTGTTGTAGCTAAATTATTACTTGAATAGCAATTGCTGATTGCATTACTTGTCTTTATAAATGGGTCAAATCTCTTTCAAGTCTTTCAAGGGAAAAAAAATGAAACAAGCAATTTTATGGGTTTTTTTCTAGATACAGTTTGACTGGCATAGCTTTTTATATTTTTAACTCTTAATGTTGAATTGTGATTCAGATGACAACTGTGAATGAACTGGAGTTTTAGTTAATTTGTTCTTTCTCTGACATGTCCAAGTATGAAAAACCCACAGTTTTAATGTGAATATTTTTTCCATCACCTCCTCTCTTTGTTCTGTTCAACTAGCTAGTTGTGTGTCCAGTAGCCACATCTGAGGAACTGATCTTGTTTAGTGGAGATCAGTAGCAGGATTTTTGTGTAGAAAAGATTGTGAAGATTTGGTGTTAGTTTTCTGTTTGTAGACATATTGTCCTACTTGACAGAAAGTTACTAAAGGCAGGCAGAGCAAGAGTGCTCTGTAAAATTCAGTAATGTATGTAAATAAAAATTGTTGCAACTCTCTTAAGTTATTTATGGGGAGGAGAAGTCTGTTCATGTTTTGTGGGTGTGTGTCTGTTAGTACTTTTCTAAATCCTCTAGCAGGCGTTTTTGCCAGTGCATTATCTCTTTTGAAAGCAGCTGTTGGAATGTAATGTTTTTTACCCACTTTCTTTCAGCTGCTGAATTTGTAAAGCACATCTTTCACAATCCTGTAACTGGGAAACAGAACTGCATCAAATGGCTCTCATAAGAGACATCATGTCTCCTAAGAATTTGAATATATGTATTTAGAGTGGTGTCATTAATAATGTATGCATTTAGGTATGCAGGCTTTACTTTGCTGACACCTCACTTCACACGCAAGTCCAGTTCATGAAGAGACCGTGCAACACATTTCTTACACTTGCTCCTGTATTCCATCTAAAACAATATATTTTTGAAAATGTTTTTTGATATCATCCTTAGCAATCCTGCCTACTTTTTCTTGTATCCTCGTATCAAAACATTTGCTGTTACATGTTGATACCATGAGAGCATTGCAAGTAAAAAAAAAAAAGAAAAAAAAAACACACAAAAAACCCCAACACAAACAAACAAAAAATCCACAAAAAATTAGTGAGTTATACAAGAGTGTTTAGATCCCATGAGTACCGCATAGGGCAAAAAGCACTCTGATGTGCCCTGCCTGATTTTATTTCAGTGGTTTTGGCTGACTGTACCTTCTGTTTTCCTGAAATTCAGTAGGGAGGTTGTGGATACCATGAATAATATGGGGAAGGTAGCTCCGTTGGCTTGTGTTCTGTTTTCCATACTTTGGGAAGAAGGAATAATTCTGCTACCACTCTGTGCTGCATCTGCAGTAACTGAGTGTGGGAGTAGCCTGGTTGAGGAGCTGATAAATGGGGAAGAAAGAGGCAAAAACACCATATACCTTTCTGTACAGGAGACTGTGTTGAGGCGGAAATGTATAATTTTTAGCTGCAGGGTTGGTTTATTTTCAGACTAGAAATGCTTTTAACATGTTTTAGTTGTCAGAAGTGATGAAAGTTTTCTTTTGAAACTCACCCATCTATCCTTATTTTTACAGAATTAAAACCAGAACAGGTGAAGAACATGTCTGCCAGTGAGGTAAGCTGTTCTAGCAGATATATTTTCCCCTTTGAATATAATGTTTTCTCACCATAAGCTTTTAAGGTCCCTTTTTAATGTGTAGTATCATACAGAATAGGATAATTTTCGGGGGTATTATCCTTTTTAATCACTTATTCATTAAAGAAAATTCTTTAGAAATAGAGATTGAGATCTGTCCTCAGATGTCTGAGATTCATGAGTAGTTTGTTGGCTTTCATGCTTCAGAGCATTTCTTTTTCTGTTAGTAAGTCTGTTGTTGTTCATTTTAGCTGACTGTCTTGTCTTTTTGTTCACACTGAACTGCAATATTTGTTACCTAGCTGATGATGTCAGAGGCCTGGCTTTTATTTTGTCACAGTGTTACTTCCCAAGATCATTCCCGGAAGTATTATGTGAAATTACTTCTACTCCCTCCACCTCATTTGTGTATAATACTTGCATTCATGTACATGGACAGTGATAAAGAAAAAGATTAAGCTCCTGACCACAAACTGCAGCTGTAAACATCAAAAAAAAAAAAAAAAAAAAAAAAAAAAAAAAAAAAAAAGAAGCCATAGGTCCTGTGTACAAAAGTTTCTGTTCAGGTGTATGTGCAAGCCACGGATACATAGGGGAAAATGAAGCAAAACTTAATTTCTCAGCTGCCTTTTGTGTTTAGCCTGAGGTCATGGCTAAAGCTATAAGCTGGAAGGATTTTTTGCAGGAGGATAACTGGGTCTGTGATAATTTGTTGTGATGTTCTCACATGCACTATCTTGCACCACCTACTGAAATAGGAGGTAATGACACAGTCTCATGATCTATTAAGTAATGAGGCAGATCTTACTATTAACTTGTGTTAGTTTATTAAAAATGGTAAATACTGGTAATCTTAAATTACAAGACTCTTGCTTCAAGTCATAGAATAATAGAACACCCTGGGTTGGAAGGGACTTGAAAAGATAACCTGGTCCATTCTGCTGTGGGAAAGGGAACTTAGATGAGATTATCTAGCACCCTGCCCAGTCATAGCTTCAAAACCTCCAGTAATGGAGACTCTACCACATTCCTGGGGGGTTGTTGCAGTAAATGCTCTCACTGTAAAAAAAATTTTGTTCTTACATCAAGATGCAGCACTCACAGAACATGTTTTGTTAGAAGTGAATACTCAAGTACTTGTTGAATAAATAGAAGTACATAAACCACTTGTGACCCTGATGTCTTTCATTTTCTGTTTAGATGAGAAATATCAAACTGTCAGACTTCACAGAATCTTTGAAGAAGATCAAGCGCAGTTTGAGCCCTCAGACCCTGGAAGCGTACATTCGCTGGAACAAGGACTTTGGAGACACCACAGTGTGAGACACTACTTGAGGTGAAACAGAGCTGCCTGGGGAGCCGTTGGTGCAGACAGCTGGGAAGCAGCCAGAGTTTACAGGACTTTACAGATATTTAAGTATCTGCATTCAAACTTGAGATTAAGAGAAAATTATACAATGTGAAATGCGTTCATCAAAGCTTCCTTGCCATTTAGTGAGGATTTACACACTGTAAGTAAGAGCACAACAGGACTTGAGATGAGATTCCTAGCAATCCAATTCTGGTTTGAACATTAATGTATGTATATTGTTTCTGCTACAAGGCTCTGATGATACTGATCATTGGAGGACCTTTCCCTATGTTGTGTGTGTGTTTTTTTGTTTTTAATTTTGCCATGACATTGATGAACAATGAACTTGGAACAATGATGTTCAATTGGAGGTTTGTAAACTTCAGTTCATTCTTTTGGCTTTTTTATCCTTAATGTGCCAAATAAAATTATTTCCCTGTGCAGAGTGGAAGAACAGCATTGGGGAATTATGATTATTAAAATGTTAAAAATAGCTGGTCTGTTATTATTTGTCTTTTTGTTTTGTTGTAATGTGGCTGAATTGTTCACAGGACAGGTTTGAAGATCTTTGATAGCGGAACAGCAAAAAACCCCAACCTTATAAAACCAGTTCAAACTGCCTTTTAAAAGAAAAATTACTAAATAAAAGAATAGACTGAGGTATTTGTTTACTGGCAGTATTTTCTCTTAATGCATTTTGTAACGCTTTCATTGGTAGAATGTTAGCTTATGCTTACAGTGTACAACTTGAGCCCAGCTGATATTTGAGAGAGTAAGTGATGCTAATTGTTGAGTTTCAGAAATGACGTGTTTCTACTCTGTATTTTGATCTGTTTATGATAATTGAAAGTAAAATTTCCATTGTGATAATTTTTTTAATCTCCACATGTAAGCATTAAAATATGAAGCTACATGTTTAATACGTGGCACACATTAATGTTTTTATAGCTTTCATATGTTTCAGTTTATATATTAAAGTATGAAACACTCAACTGATCTGCTTTTTTAAAAAGAAACTGCATCTTTGTACAAATACTTGTTTTTATTATAAAAATTACAAGCTATGAAAAAAGAAACTCTTAAATAATAGCCTTTAAATACCATAATAAAAGAAAGCATTTTTGCCTTTACTTCTAAAGGCCCAACATCTTGTTTACAAATTCTACACAGATTAAACACAGATGTTTGCAAGGCAGACAACTAGTTCCTTGTTAAAGCAGGTTTGTGGGTTGTTGGTTGTTTTTGTTTGTTTTGTTGTTGTTGTTGTTGCTTTGGGGTATTTTTTACACCTTTCCCAACATAGCGATATTGCAAAAATGCACATTTGTTTACTGTTGTTTTAATGAAAATGAGTTGTAAGTGTTGTTTGCTTTTGGTCTTAACAGAAAATTTGCTTTTAATTTTTCATTTAACTTATTTTTTGGAACTACTTGCCTGAAAGCTGACTATAAATAATATATTATATGTATATATGAAAAAAAAAACCAACCCTAGCTGATAGATGCAGTTGTAGGTATAGTAATACTCTGAGAGGACTGTGCTCACTGTGTGGTATTGAGTACTAAATAGCAGAAACTCTGTCAAACCTTTGAGATGCACATATGCAATATATATAGGATTCTTTTTTTTTTTCAACCAGAGATGCTTTTAATTGATCTTAAGATTAAAAGCAATCAAATAAAAGAAGATTGTGTTCTACTACTATGCCTTTTGAAATAATCTGAACCAAACCACTTCTAGCCTTCTAAGGATAGGACTCTCTCAAATGTACATCTTACGTAAATGAAACGTGACTTTGGTTCCGCTGATTCACTTTCCTGGAGAAAAGTTAGAAGATTTCAGATTCTTAAATCTCATGTCTTGCTTTGCCTTAGTTCTGCCTTCAGTAGACCATTTCTGTTGTTGGAGATTCCTGGCTGACTTGATCCATATTTGTAATTTTCTTCATAGTGCTAAGCATGAATATTACTGTTGTATTAGCATCTGCCAAATAGCCACAGCTAAGACAGGACTTTGGTTTTATTCATAAAGCTTTGGTAAACATTCCTTGAGATCCTTTGCAAATCAGAACTTTGAAGATAATGCTTCTGGGTTTGAGTGTTCCTAAATGATTGTTGTAAAACTCTTGGTTTTGTCCACTTAATTTTGAGGAATATATTGGTTATTTATTTCAAGTGCATACTCATTGGCATGGGATAGGTACCTGAAATGCTGAGATAGAAGTCCCCATTTCCTAAAGTAGCACCACTATGCATCACAGAGTCAGAATCAACAGCTGCTCCATAAAAAGAAAAGAAAAGGGACCAGCCCTTTCACTAGTTTGTACAACCAGTTCAGGTCAAGAGAATCTGTGTGACTGGTACAGCTGCTTTTTGGTCTTCTGTTATGCCTGATTGTTTTCTGCTTAGTGGATGAACTACAGCCGGGACACAGTAAAAAGAACAAAATTTTGTTCTGCTATGTCAGTTTGCCCCACAGCTGCTGTATTCTTAGCCCATGGCCAGGTGCTGTTTGGTTCATAAATCTCCTTTAAAGGTCTTGTCTTATGCTATTTTCTGAACAGTGTCTTTTAAGAATAATTCTCTTCTGCTAAAGGCATTATCTTACATCTTACATCTTACTCCTCATTTTACATGTATTAAGTCCCAGCTCAGTGATTCCATCTATATGTTGGATTAACTGTGGGTAAGAGCAGAACTGGGGAAAAACAACCACAACAATGGAAAAAAACCACCAAACCCCGAACAACCCCAAATTACCCATATTTCCCAAGTCTATACTTATTTAGAACTTAACAACTATATTTTCCATAAAATCAGGTTGTGTTCTAATACAATGTCTTGAATAAAGACAGACAGGACAGCAGCTTGGGTGCTTTTAACCTTTGTGAAGTCTACCATTCCATTAGCTCTCTGAACGGTTTTTTTCCTTTCCTTTTTTTTTTTCCTTTCTCCCCCATCCCCCTTTTTTTTTTTTTTTTTTTTTTTTTTTTTTTCTGTGAATCTGCCCATTGCTAGTGAATGAGTGACTTGACCCACTTTTTTGACATCATTAGTAAGCAGCTTGACTGGCTCTCTGCAAGTGTGTTTTACTGACTTTCAAGTGTAGCAGTTACTGGAGGGAGAAAATAAAATCAATCCAAACCCCTTGTGTTTTTCTAACAACCTTCTTCATACATCTTCCTGCGTTTATTAAGCAGGTTCCTGCTTTTTATTAAGCAGGAGCCATACTTTTTGTCTTTGAACATACTGGAAGAATAGTATGTAGATTGCTCTTTCTCCTTAAAATGGGAATTTGTTGTGTGTTATGATGTTCCCTTTACTAACATTGACTTTTCCGTGGACTACAGCAAACCTGTACAAGTTGTCTCTGTATGCTGACAAAACCAACACAGAATATTAAAGATGAGCCTTAAATTAGGGTATTTATGCACAAATAAGTTTCTGTCCTGTTAGTTTCTTAGACTTTACAGTGTTTAGTGTATCAGAAACAGGCATTGTGACCCTGAGATATCTTACTGACTCAAAGCCAGTCACTAATACAGTTCTGTTGAATATGGCCCTGCAACTTTATGTAGGTAACAAATGTGTTAACACTTTAAAATGAGTAAGAATGGGATCTCTAAACTGAGGAGGTATGTTGTCACTGCCCTAGCTAGAGGCTCTTGCTGGTTTTACTATTCCATTCTCTCAAATGTTTTTAAAATGACAGTTTTTATACATAAAACTCAATTAACCTTACCTTCTGGTGTAGAATAAATAGTATGTTTTTTATTCTAAACAAGTGGGGTTTAGCATTGCTTGGCACTGCTGTCGGGTCCCTCTTGTGAAATTTAAATACTTTGTACTGGGAATACTGAAGTCAGATATGCTGGCAAATAGAACTGAGACATCTGTTCTGCAACTGGAAAGCAGTGTTCTCCTTAGGGTTTCCTTCATGATGTGTGGTGAGATTTTGTGCCCTAGATTTTCATAGTGCTTTCCTACCCAAGACATGGCTGATGCATAGTGGTGCCTAGGACGTGCTTCTCTAGCTTCTCCAGTGCTTTAGTGATGCTTCTGCATGTGGCAGCTTTGGGAGGTGGCCAGTGCTACTCTACCTGACCAGATTTTCATTCATTTTCTGTGTGGCCTCAAGCTTTTGTGATGCTTTGAGTTGTTGGGGTTTCTACCAGATGTCAAAAACAGAATGAAGAGTGGCAAGCAGGTCGTAAATGCAACTAGTTATCTCAGTCATTGTGCTAATTAGAGGCAGTTTTATTATTAGTTTCTCTTGAGCTACTCTTCAGTGTTGAAGAATGTTGTTTTACTGACCTATGTGAATTTTCATGCTTTGGATGATCTGCAGACATCCTAAAAGATGACCAATTGATCGACTCTTTTCTTTCGGAATTTTTTGTTTAATTATAATTTTCATTATCTTTTAATTATGGTTATTATAATTCCACAGGATGAGAAAGTTAGGCTGTCACTTCCTGCAAATACAAAATCATTTTGTAAAATATGGGGAAATGTGTATTCTGTTTTTCCTGCTTCTTGTGTAGATCATTAACTGTCTTAAGAGTGGAAACTTCTTACCTTGTCAATAACTACCTCCTGAGTTCAGCAATAATTGGCAAGGTGTACGCTCCTCTGGTGGATTCAGTATACTGGCTCAACACTGCAGATTCTTCAGAGTCTGATGATTTGAAAATGCTTGACATTACTTCTGGAAGCTATGGTGATGAACCTTGTTTTGCTCTAAGACTTTCCTTGCCTTCGTAAGATACACTTTTTAAAAAAGAACCTTTCTTCAGAGAAGTGGCTTTGAGGATAAAAGGTCAGCGTTGTTTGTAGCTGGTTAATAAAGGCGTACTTGTCAGAGATGCTGGAGTGTGGCCTCTCAGTTATGCAGGGTTTTCTCCCATTAGAAGTGGGGAAGAAAGTACTTTGTCTAATAGTCGCACACCTGTCAAAGAGACTGGAAATACAGAAACTGTTTTTGCCACATGATTCCCATTTTAGTCATGTGAAGGGCTAGTCAGTATTTTCCATAAATCTCTATTAAAAGTGATGAAAACCAAAGGTGGAGACAAAACACCATACCCTACCCCCATAAAATATATTGGACAACTGCAGTCTGGGATGGGATGAATTTTTGTATTTTGTTGTTTAGAAGCACTTTTGTTTCATTGTTCTTTTAAGAATGTTTTCTGAAATGTTAAATGCCATTTTACTAATAAGAAATGTAAAAAAGCATGATGAGCAGTCACATAGCTTTAGCTCACAATAAAATGTTTTGTTTGTCCTGTTATTACTGTTTTCTTGTCTGTTTATCAGATAAAATGTCCAAAACTAAAAGCCTTTTCATTAAACTTGAAGCCTATTAAATTGCTGCTGGTTTAAAAAAAAGAAAATTAAAATCATCAGGTGTTGTATACCAGATGATGGAACAATAAATATGTAAATAAATCAGTTTCTAAAGAACATAACTCAAGTTCTTAAAATAGAAGTGTAATGTAAACAGAAGTGCTACTTCCTAAATAAATGTGCTTAAACTGAAAGTGTGTGGTTATCCTAGTCTTGCTAGATCATGGTGAAAACCAGGAGCTTTCACATAACTAATTCCAGTGGTCATGGTGAAGTCCTGAAAAATTTGGAGCAAATTTGCTTGGTTTCAAAATGGCTTTTCTTTGGCTTGGGGGAGAGTCCTGCTGTTAATTCTGAGTTAACAGTATAATTTCCTTACTTAGGCCCTTTGCCTTACCATTTGTAATTCTTTGTCTTGAGGCTGCATCTGGACTGCTTACAGCTATGGGGGTGTTCAGTTATTACAGTTACATCCTAAAGGTAAAATTAATCAAACTTTATTTTTTTAAGACTCATTTTAATATTACATATCTGGCAGCATTAAGGGTCTCCCAAAAAACAGCCATGACCACTGCCTTCCACACATCATCATGTCAATCACTGCTAAAACAATGCAATCAAATAAAAATGCAGCAAGGAGGAAAAAAAACACAGTGTTTTGGACTGAAGGATATGAGCTATTCCTGCTTCTGTCAAGGAGTAATTCCTTAGGACAGAAAGCCATCACTGGTGTCTATCCAAGGTCTGTCTACTCCTTGGAGGTAGATTTTGAACCACTAAAATTATTTCTATTGGTAATTTGGTGTATAGGTTACAGACATTGAAATATTTTATTCTTATAGAGAAGATAATCGGATAAATTAAAATTAGTGAAGAAAGAAGAGCATGAAAAATTATATCCCACTATCTGCTATTTCGAAATCTACAGGAATTTTGCTTTTGGCAGCATACCCTGGACTGAAGTTTATCTTGGATTTGTTAAATTGTTCTCATTCCAGTCAAGGTGGGGAGACAAGGCTGCACGCCTAGTGTTAGATGCTGGTGTATTTCAGATGGGGATCTGTTTATTTCTGTATTTTAGTCCTCTAAGTTTTTCAGAGGAAAGTGAGAAGAAAAGTAAGTTTAAACTTGTTGAATTTGTTGTGGTGTTTTTGAGGTTTTGTTTTGGTTTTTTTGGTTTTTTGGTTGGTTGGTTGGTTGTTTTTTTCATGTTTGTTTGGGTGAGCGGAGTGTTTTGTTTTGGGGTTTTTTGTTTGTTTGTTTGTTTGTGGTTTTTTTTCCCAATCATGCCATCTTTCTGCAAATTTCCAAATATGTTGTGAACTTGTGAAATCCAGCCTGTTTCCTACAAGGGTTCATATGGCTCTGGAGAAGACAGTTACGCAACTTTCTCCAAGTTATTTTTTATTCTGTGTATCATGATAAAACAGAAAATATATGTAGTCATGAGGGCAAAAAAATATAATTTAACTAAAATCCATCTCTCAACACTTACGGGATTATTCCAGGTGCTCTGTTGCAGCTATATTTTAAAAACCCACGTTTTTCAGAATATCAGCCCACAAACACTGTATTGAGCAAAGTGCGATGTTTTTACCACATAGTTTTGGAAACTCCACTTTTTTGGCAAGTGTATACTCTAAGAACAATATGTTCTTTCTAAGTCTGTAACTCCTGTTATTTTCAAATCTAATTTTAGCAATTTCTAAAAGGCCTCAAACTTGCCTCAGTTGTAAGACATCCTTGAAGGCTGTTGGTTTTGTTATAAGCAGAATTCTAGTATCAGCTGTGGTATTGTAGAATTTTTCTTCTGTGAAGACACTTCTTCAAGTGCAGTTTCTAATAACTAAGTACTGGCCTCTTCTGGGAAGAAATACCCTGTGACAGCAAATAAATCAAAAAGCCTGATACTATGTCAATAATGAAGTAACCAAACAACTTTGTGGAGCAAATTATACAGTGGTTCACCTAAGTTCGGATTTCCTCATTAAATTTGAATGGAGGCAGCAGCTGCAGTTTGAATTGCTTACCTGTCATCCAGATGCTATAAAGTGCAAATCTATTTTCTGCAAATAGTTTCCAAAACTTCTTCCATACACTGGAAAAAAGCTTATTGATTACAGCCAAGAGCTTAGAATGATGTCTGAGACATTAAATACATCTTAAGGAGTACAGTTTCCTGATCAGTCTGATAGTTGTTCTTAATTAATGATGCTGTGTCCTCTAAGGACCAGATACACTCAAAATCTGGAAAATAAAAATTATTTTATCTTTTTCTTTTAATCAATAATAAAATCACATGTTCTGCAAATGCACAGGAACAGGAGACAGTAGACACAACTTAATTGTGAAGCACACTTAACTGTGAAGCAGATTAAAGACTAGCTTGTTCCTGGTTTAATTTGATGTACAGGCCTGTCTCTCACCCACAGTCAGGTAAGTATTTTGTTATGTTTTACAGAACAGGTGATATGCAAATAACATTTTTAACCAGTTTAACTATGGGTACTGGAGAACTGAATAGACTCTTTAAAAGAACAAAGATTAAGGCCGTGTTACAGAAGGTTGTTCCAAGTTCTTTCCTAGGCACAATAATCTGTCTTAATAAAATATCTCACTTCAATTTTTATTCCTCTCTTTTCGACTTATTTTGCAAATAATATTAAATAATAAGCTATTGTGTGAATGAATCTTTCAGTACATTCAATCCCATGCAGGTGCTTTGCAACGCAATTTTTCTTAAGAGCTATCCGGACTCCCAAGATGATTTCCATTCTGTACGGCGTTCTACTTTCCATGCAAAGCGGTCCTGCCGTACACATTCCTTCTGGCAGGAACTTCTGGACACACTGAAGCGATCTGCTGGCCACCCACGCCGCGGGATTGCTGTCACCTCGCAGCCCTCGTGTCCCGGTGTTCCAGAGCCCCGGCAGCGACAGTCAGCAGCAGAATCCTCTCGCCAAGACTGCTTCGGACAGCAGCAGACTCTGGGATGGGATGGATTGCGTGCGGATCCCTTCTCTGGACTGTGATGTTCATCACACTCACAGCAACGGGAACACTTCTAAGGATCTCAGCGCACAACCAAGTGACTAGATTTTCAACATAATTCCTGTAGTTTGGAGAGCTGCCGTTCCTTTGGGGGTTTTGCTGGGGAAAAGAAATGCTTTTTGCAGGCTGTGTGCTAAGTGCCCGTAACGCCGAGCACCGCGGCAGGACGAGGGCTGGCGGTGGGGACGGAGGAATGCTCGCGCTGGGAAGCAAACCCATCCTTGTGGAATTGCTGTGACAGACCATGACAGGCCAAGGACTACGACTGTCTTAAACTGTGCCGTGGGAGCCTTAGGTTGAATACTAGAAGAATTTTTTCATAGAAAGGGTGGTTAGATATTGGAATTGGCTGCCCGGGAGGTGGTGGAGGTGTTTAAAGGAAACACCATCCCTGGAGGTGTTTAAAGGAAAGATTGGACGTGGCACTCAGTGAGACGGTGTAGTTGACACAGTGATGTCTGGTCACAAGCTGGACCCTCAGTCTGTGATGGTGACCGCACATCGGAGCCCCTTCCTTGGACTGTCGCAGGCAGCGGGCAGATAACCGGAACGAGTGCGGTGAGGCGGCACACAAGACCTTTCTGTGCCAAGCCATGTCGCCACCTCAGCGTGCCGCCGGGTGGGGAGGCACAAAGGGAGGCGGGGCTGGGCCGCACGTCCCGCGGGATCGGCTCGGAGCCGCAGCCGGCTCCCGGCGGGCGCCGCTTCCGCCACGTGTCCCGCCGGGCCCGCTCGTTGCCGCGGCGACGGGAACCTCTCCCGCCCCTTCCGGCCTCGCATGGCGCCGTCTCTTCCGCTGCGGGGAGTAATATGGTGAGTGGCCCCTGCTGGGGGCAAGGAGGGAAGGGGGAAGGAGAGTAGTGCGCGGAACATGGGGTGAGTAGGCTGCTGGAAGTGCCCGCTCCCTCGCCGGGGCGGCAGCGCCGCGGGGCATGCGGTCCGGCGCCGCCCATAACGGGCCCGGGGCCCCGCACAGTGCGGGGCGTCGCTGCCCGTGCGGTGTTTCCTCCGCGGGGCTCTCTGCCCGCCCCTCCAGCGCGGTTACCGGGCCGCGGGCAGGGCCCAGTTGGGTGCCGGGCCGTGGGGGGGCTCCTGTGCCGGAGCTGCCTCTAGAACAGGGTGGCGGGGCTGCGGTCTGAGCTCCAGAGTTCTCCTTCAGCTGCACATCGGCCAGGGAGCTGGGACTCGCCGCAGGACGAACAGGTTAGAGTGCACTTGCTCCCCGGTGTCGGGGTTGTCACTCTATGGCTCGCTTCTCCAAGATGAAAACTCGTTCTTTTGGGAACGACCGCTGCGTGTGGGTGTTCATCTAGAAGGCGAAATATTCCCATTTGGTGCTGAGCACTGCTGAAGTGACATGGGTATCAAGAACAGGTGCTGTCACCTGTTGGAGCAGACCGTGCCGCTCGCTGCAGAAACGCGTCCTCTGGAGCTCTTCTAGCTCCTCAGCGGCTGCTGAGATGTGCGGCAGCCGCCCTGCCCAGTGCCGAGCTCTCGGCTGAGCTGCAGGGTCTGGGGGTGCCTTAATGCCAAGGTGCAACACGTGCTGAGTTGGAGCTTGCTTCCAGGGGTGCGCTGTGGCCTGCGTGCTTTTGCAGGTTCCCCTGCGGCACGGAATACGCGGCTCTGATGCACGGCATCCTTTGTAAACAGGGAGGCGTGGCACGGCGTGGCGGGGCAGTGGACTCTGTGCCAGCAGTGCGGGAAGGCAGTGTGTGCAAAGGCGACAAGAAGGGCTACGAAGATGTGAAGAGCATTGAGGAGTGAGAAGTGGCTGAGGTCGCTTGTTCTGTTCAGCCTGGAGGAGACTGAGGGGAGACCTCACTGCAGTTACAACTTCCTCATGAGGGGAAGAGGAGGGGCAGGCACGGATCTCTGCTCTGTGGTCACCAGTGACAGAACCCGAAGGAATGGCTTCAAGCTGTGTCAGGGAGGGTTAGGTTGGATATTATGAAAATGTTCTTCACCCAGAGAGTGGCTGAGCACTGGACCAGTGACCCAGAGAAGTGGTCAGAGCACCAGCCTGACAGAGTTCAAAAAGTGCTTGGACAATACTCTGAGGCACATGGTGTGACTCTTGGGGTGTCCTGTGCAGGGCTAGGAGTTGGACTTCTGTGATCTTTGTGGGTGCCTTCCAGCTCAGCATATTCTATGGTTTGTTGTGATCTGTAACACAGCAGCTTTCAGGCTGTCTACTGCCTGTTAGAAAAGCTTTGCAAGGCGTTCTGGCATCCCGCATGTCTTTTAAGAATTAAAATAATCATGTAATGATTTGCTAGTAAAAAAAAGTGCAAGTGCCAGTGTTTAGTATCAGATGAGCTAAACTTGTGGTCTGTAGTAGTGCTTAAAGTTTAATTCATGGCACACTTGTATTTCTCAGATAATATGAAATGCAGCTCTGTTCACAAAATGTTTGAAAGTTAACTGAGTTTATTTTGGTGAAGAGCCTGTTAGTATGTCTTTTTGTCTTCTGCTGGCAGCTAAGGTATGATAGCTTAAAATCAAGCCTTGATTAATCTCAAACTGCTGCAGATGACAGACTGTCCATTACAAGTCCACAAATTTCTGTTGCAACTCAGAAGGCCTTTGTCTTCAGAACAGAGGACAGCCGCCTAGAAGCTTGGACCATCTGAGGAAAGAGTGACAAGTGTCACAGCAGATGAATTTTTCTGGTAGTCTGCTCCCTGTCACGCTTGCAGGAGAGCCATGTAGCACCCCTTTAGGTTAAGTCAGAGCCAAGATTGTTGGTATGTCTCGTTACTGGCCTTGTGCCCACCACATCACCAGCATTGTTTTTACTTCTGTGGTGGGTTCTCCTTTATAGATCTATAAACAATATTTTCCTCTTTAATAAATCTGTTGCCTTTCGGTGCGAAGTGTGCTTTGATGAAGAAAAATATTTGTGTTTTCAGACTGTCTTGTAGTATTTCAGCTAAATAAAAGTTAAAACCCACCCTTTAAATTATACTTTAGTGTCTTTTCTAGTAAACCTGAGTTTTGGATTATGTCTAGATGAAGCTTGATTCTAAGTCATTTGTCATTTGCTAATGTAATAACCATGTGAAATGGTTACCAAAATATTGTTGAGTTTAAAGTTTGTGGTATTTCTGGTTAACAAAAAATTAACTTGTGTCTTTGATATAATTGTGAAAATAGTTCATAAATGAAGATTTCCCTTTTGCTAATTTAAGTTATGGATTAAGTAAAGTTTTTAATTAAACTATTGATTTTTTTATTTTTTTTTTTTTAAAGGGGACAATTCACCTGTTCCGCAAATCACAGAGATCATTGGTTGGAAAGTTAACACATGAATTTAGGTTGGTTGCAGCAGACAGAAGGGTAAGTATGGCTTAAAAAAATCTTAATTATAATAAAAATACATTAGCTGTAGTAAGTTAAAATACACTACTAACTGAAGTATATTATGAATTTTTTTTCTTTGGCTTTTTCTATCTGTGTTTAATTATATATATATATATCTATCTTTGATGTTGTATTGCTTCTGTGCATTGTCCTTGTGAATTAATGTTCTTCAGAATTATATCTGGTGGATTCAGTAGAACTGTAACCTGAACTAAACTTTTGGAACCAAAATTCAAGCACAAAAAAAGGAACCCACTAATATAAAGTTTTACGAGTTGGTCTTCAAAAGTCGCATGCTGTGTGCTGTAATAAAATGCAAGTATTATAGATGTGTGGGATGTTTTCTTAGACCAAAAAGGTATTTTAAGCATGGTGGCATTCATAAATGAGTTTATAAATAATATAAATAATCTGTAAAGTTTAAAGTAGAGTAAGGGTTTGCTGTTCTGAAATGAGTGATGAATTTTTGGGAGGGAGGAGAAGCTAGTTCTCTTTTCATGACCAAATACTGCAATATTGTTTTTCAAGACCAGGTAGATATATTTCTCTCTTGTAAATTTTGGAAGGTGTAAAATACATATCTATTCTCATCAACAGTCCTGGAAGATTTTACTGTTTGGTGCTATAAATTTAATATGTATTGGCTTCCTGCTTATGTGGTGCAGTTCTACAAACAGCATAGGTAAGTGGCTCTTGTGTACTGAAACTACAACAAACTACCATGTGTTTCTTAGCTTGTAGAGTTCTAGCTGACTGAAAAAGCCAAATCCAGTACTTAATGGAGTTAGGGGTTTCCACAGCCAGGTTCAGAAAATGCTTCTTTTTGATTTGCCAGTCAGCTTAGCAGCATTTTTCACAGACAAATTTGCATGGGTAATGTCCTTCAAAGTTTGCAGTTCTTCAGTCCTGCTGGTCATTTGCTTCCTGCAGTAGCTTCTGCATCTTTAAGACTGAAAACCAGTAGACTTTTGAGTTACTAGTCCTCAAACCTGTTCTTTGTATAAACAGTACCAGTGGCTTGCAGAGACCCTCATTTTCAGTTGGGTGAGGATGTTTGTGGTGTGGAAAAGGCTTAAAGAGTTCTTTGCTTCCAAGAAATGCTCAGCAGTAGCCAAAACATTGGAGTGTTTCCAACACCTCTGTAGCTGCCACACAAAGCACAACACTGTGAGGGCTGCTGTGGGGAAATAAACTCCAGATCAGCCAGAGCCAGTGCAGTTTTGTGTGCCTTCTGCTCTTGAAATAGAGGCTTTGATGTGCTTCCCATCACCTCTACTGAGAGTGGAATGCTTTTTCAGGTTTTAATTTTTGATGTAGGTTTTCTTGCAGTTTCAGGATAGGTTAGAGATGCAAAACGAATAAAGCATTCAGTTCAACCTGCTTTTCACTGTACACACATAAGAGATATCTTACTTTGGTAAGAGATGTGTTTGTGAAAGATCTGACTTTCCAGTACTTAAATTCTTAGTCACAAATGTGATACCTTTTTTATCTGGGCTTTACGTGCTTTAAGTGAATTAGGATTGCCATAATCAACCTGCTTATGACATCAAATATACTGGTGTCTTTAGAACAACAGAGACTTGTTCTGTGATCAGAGGCAGTTTATGGAAGTAGAAGATTGAAAAGAGCTGCACAAAAGGGACTTAGAATACGAGTGATTTTTGCATTGAAAAATTAAGTATTAAGTTTTAATATTTACTTTTCTCTTACAGCTTTAACTGCTTACACATATTTGACAATCTTTGACCTTTTCAGGTGAGTTTTTTTCCCATTTTTTCTTACTGTTCATTTTGTCTGTATATTTCTGTGCATTTAAAATTTACTTACAGGTTCAAAGACATATAACTTAGTCATCAGTATAGAAACAGTAACAGGTTTAAATACTTCTTAAATGATTATAAAATTGCACACAATAAGCAGATTGTAAAACCCACCATAGCTATATTGAGAGTGACTGATCAGTTCAGTCACGGATTTCTCTGTGCAGATGCGTGACAACATAAAACAATATAGCACAAAACTGTTGTCTGGTTGTTGTCTCAGAACATTTTCCTAATGCTTTAGTCACTGATTGTGAAGTAACCCTCAGTTTTAGCATCAGGAAACAGGAAGCATGTAATTTTATTTCAAAAATATTTCACAATCTGGATTCCAAGCACTCTGCACATAAGCTCATTAGATATTTTCAGTATTTTTCTTGTTTTCTAACAAAATTCTGTTAAAGCAACTTTTAGCATGGTAGTTCTGAACACTTTTGGTAATGTTCATAATACGGACATGAAATATATTCAGTTCTTATCTAAGATACAGAATGGTAGCAGTGGTTGAGAAATAAAATGTACATTTGTAATGATATTAGCCTATATTATCTTCTTTGCTATCTCACTATATTATGAAAAGTATGGATCAGCTTTCTCAGTCATACGTACGTCCGCTACATGCTATAACTTACCTAGCTTACAGTAAAACATTCATAAATAACATCAGCAAACATGCAGAAACAAAAATTACTTGTTGGGATAGGCACAAAAAAAAAAAAAAGATATCCGACTGCATTAGAATTAAGATTTAACTTTAATGAGTCTTGTATTTCTCTTAGAATTTTGCATCTACTGCAATTTTGTCGTCTTGACTGAAAATACCTTTACCACCTTGGGGAAAGTATTGATGTTGTACTTTCCATTCATATGGAAATCCTTTTTTCTTTTGGTTTTAGAAGAAGGCAGAACACCCCTGGCACTCCTATTTTAGGTTAATTAGGGGTTGGACAAGAAGATTATTTTAACTCACAGCAATCTCTTTCAAGAGTTTTGATTTGCTGTAAGGGAGAACAATGCTCAGTAATTCTGCTGCAAAAATCAATTTCTGTATTTTTTCTCTTTGCCATTTTCCTGGTTGAATATAATAGTAAGACTGTTGTCTTACTGAGAATATGAGTTTACAGCTTTGTATATGAACAGTAATACTTCCTGTGCTTTTACTTTTATTTTGCACAGCTGAGAATCAAGTTGTGAGGATGTGATTGTTCATCAGTTGTAAGGGACAAGTTCTTGATCCAGTCTGATTTAACATTGTTATTAATTACAAAAGGAAAGCACAGATGGCCCTGAATCCATGTAGATTCCAACTGAAAAAATTGTTCAGCAGAGAAAAAATTGTTCAATAGAGGAAAAATAGGCAAAAGAAATTATACTTATCTTTGAAACACTCTGACTACTACCATGGAGATTCCAAAATATGAATTCAAGATGTTCAGTATGAGAGAAAAATTTGGACGGAAGATAGCAAGGGAGACCTGTGGCTGCCAGTGAATGGCCAGTTAGATTAGAGCTTCTGTAGGTGAATGCAGCCAAAGAATGTTCATCTGTTTTGGCCATACACATAGAGAAATTGCAGTGTGAAAAAGAAAGGCAATACTTAGTGTGGCCTGAGACTTAGTCTAGAGTACCAAATCTAATTCATGGTATATCTCTAAAAGAAGACTTTAATGGAGAGATTTCTTTGCTTTTTCTTTCACTCTTCTGTCTTACTTATCACCTTCCTTCTCATTTAAACAGCCTTTCTCAGGTCACAGCATTTCTAGGCAAGTTCAGAAAGCACATGAGGAGCATTTAGAGCATCACTGTGACAGTGATGGAGGTTGAGTTCAGGGCAAGATGTGGCTGTATTCGTTTGTTGAGTTCTGGTGTCTCTAATGTGTATTTGTAGATTATGCAGTTTGTAAAGGCTGCTGTTATTTATCTCAGTCTAATTCTCCCCCTTTTTTCAGTTTGGTAACATGTCTAATAAGCTACTGGGTAATGTTGAAGAAACCCAGCCCAGTCTATTCATTTGGGTAAGTACAATAACAAGGTGCAGTGTTTGATAATACAACATTTCATACCTTGTTCACTGTCATTGCCTGGATCCCTGAACAGCCATCAGTAATACTCTGTGTGGGAAAGAGCCTAAAAATTAGGAGGGCCAACACTTACTGCAAAGAACAATTACAGAGTAGGGGGTGGACAGGAAGAAGAATTAAGAAATGCTTAATTTTAAGGTGACTGTGATGAGTGGAGTGTTAAACTGAAAATAATGCCTATTCCATAAAACTTCCAGTTTCTTCCCATCTGTCTGCTGTTGAATGAATTGGAAAGAGTAGGTGTATTCTGCTGGTTCTTGCATGGAAAAATTCTATTGGATGCATTGTTCAATGTTCAGTGTTACTAAACTTAATTCTCAAATTTCAGGTTTGAAAGGTTTGAAGTTCTAGCTGTATTTGCATCTACAGTTCTGGCACAGCTTGGTGCTCTTTTTATACTGAAAGAAAGGTAGGGTTATGTACTGTTTTCTTTAATTTTTTAACATATGAAGATATAAAAGCACATTCATTCTATAAGTGCTGTATGTAGCGAGATCCTTCAGAAAAAAACTGAAAGATTAAAAAAAAAAATTGCTAAACCTTACTGCTTGCTTACGTTTATTACACTACATGTTAGGCTTTAGATAAAAAGATGGAAATTGATAACTGTAGTTAAAAAGCTCTCCAGGGAAAGATTTGATGATTTTAAGAATACTTTTTTCCAAAAGGTAGCATATTTAATTTAATGCATTTCCTTTTGCATCTTGACTTCTTTAAGTTCATTAGCAAATAAAAGATTTTTTTTTTTACTTCTGTTATTTTTGAAGTCAAAGCAGCTTCCTAATATATCAAGGGTCTGAATCAACTTCTTCACTCCCTCAAAGTTTGCTCAACTATTAATTTGCCATACCATCTATGCATGGAAGCATTTGTATTTCAGGAAGTTAGCCCTAAAACATTATTTTAGTTTTTTAAGATGAAGAGGCTTTTCTTAACATCTGCAATTTAAAACTGGAGCAGTGTACCTTTCCTTTTTCTTGGAAAGTGCTCTATTTTCTGTGTAAAGGGCTGTATTAGCAACTTAGTAAATTTATACTATAAGGTCAGTGTATTAAACTGACAGCCCACTGGAATAAATCACCCTCTGTCAACACCTCCAAGTTTTCCAACATCAATTTGAGGAAGTTCCACAGACTTAGCAGTTTTTTTCTGTTACAGCTGAAGCTCATTTGTTAACTCACTGGTGGGTGAAAAGAGATCTGTATCTCCACCACAGTATCCAATGTCTACTTTATTTGACCTTGCTTAGTGAGAAGCTGTGAGTCAGGAATTTCAGACTTAGTTTGTTGTGGTCACCAACACTGGTGGTGGTGCCAGTAGCAATATTTTTTTGCATGTTCATTTACAAGCATATTTTTATCATGTAGGTAGCGTTCATAGTAGCTAGCACATATTTGTCACAGTTTGGAAATATTTGGGAAATCTAAATCACATCTGCTTTGATTCAGTGTTAAATGCTTTCATTACTTATAAAAGTTGCTGTGTTTATTTAAGCAATCAATTTTTTTGCAGTACTGTAGCTATCAGTTTTTGTTTATGAATGGCAGCTAATGCTATGAAACTGTACAAACATGCTTCAGGTATCAAGGCTTTACTGTATGAATATAACTCACATTTTCAATTATTCTTGTAGTGCAGAGCGGTTTCTGGAACAGCCCGAGATACACACGTAAGAAATTATTTTGACATGTAAAATGTGTTACTGTCCTTTAATGTTTCTAATTCTTCTCTAGCATATGTTAGTCATGCAAGTACTTTCAGTACCAGATTGCTTTTGGTGCCTTGCCATTTGTTTCAAACCATGTGCAAGCTATACTGCAGACTGTTCTTTTCAAGGTACAATTGAAATTTAATACTCATGTTCTCTCAAATAGTGATCTGGGTATATATTGCTGCTTTTCCTAGTTCATTTTTGTTGTTTCTTGTGGCCTTTTGGAAGGCCTGGTATATGGGGGAGAAGGGTGCTGTAGTAAACAGGGAACTGAAGATTTTGCAAAGAGGGTTCAGACTATAAAGAACATGGGGAAAGGAAAAGAAGGTATTATGGGACAAAGGAGACGGACATGGAATGTGTATTGAAGTAGTTCTAGAAGAAGGCTGGGGGAATGTGGCGTAATTCCATAGAAAGCTAAGCTTCTTAGCTGTGCTGCTGAGGGAAAAAACGTGTTTGTATCTTCAAAAGGCAAATGCATATGTGTGTGTGCATATGTGCCATTAATTAAGAGCTGTTATTCAGCATTATGAGCATTGTGTGGTAACAATAATGTACGAAGTTCAGTGATCTTGTATAACCTTTACAACAATAATACACTGCTGGTTATTAAGTATTACATTAGTTTATCCTACTTGTTTTCAGCCTCAGTGAATGAAACCAAGCAAAGTATTTTGGTACTGTTGTTGGTAGTTACAGCTTGATGACATGTTCTGTGATGATGGGAAATTAAGGCACCTTTTTTTCCCCTCCTTAGGGGACGACTGCTGGTTGGTACTTTCGTGGCTCTCTTTTTCAACTTATTTACAATGCTTTCAATTAAGAATAAGCCTTTTGCTTATGTCTCTGAAGGTATGTGATAAATTAGACTGTAATAAGAATTGAGAAAAAAATGTTAATGTTCCTGTTTTTTATCAAGGTATAGCTTGTCTGGTAACTTTCTTAACTAGTGGGTGTATATTACTATTACCTCTGTTAATGTAGCTTTGTGCAGCAGAATTGCCATCTGATTTTCACTCCAGTTTGCTTATAAGGTTCTGAGTAGTATGAGGTCACGAATATAATAAACCAAGTATTATTTTAATGCTGCGGTTTCCTTTATTTTCAGTCTTTTGAATTCAACCAGTGAAGGTCATGTGACAGATGTCAGAACTTTCAACACATTTTATGGATGTATTAACGGATTAAAAATAAGTTAATGCAATAGTTCATTTTAAAAGCTCTTTTACCTTTTTTATTGTGAAGTAGGTTTGCAGTCATTCCTGCAATCGTAAATTGTCCTGTTATAATTGTCCTGTAAATTGTCCGTAGTTACAAATATCTATTATACACTATATTATATAAAAGATAGTGGTCGTTACCTGCATTATATTTGTATTTAATCAGTTCACATTATTACGAGAGGTAGATGTTGTACTTCCTGCCTGGAAAAGACAGACTTGGGGCTTCTTTTTTGGCATCTGTTGAGATACATTTACTCATTCACACTGTGTTGTTTGGATTCTTCCCTTAAAATAAAACTTAAGTGTACTTCAAAATGTCGTAACTTTAAAATGCTAAGACTTTATTACCTTTTTTCTTTTGCAGCTGCCAGCACAAGTTGGCTTCAGGAACATGTTGCAGATCTTAGTAGAAGGTAAAGCTTTATATTGTTTTTCAAAATCATTAGCTACTGGAAGGCAGTGTTGGTTTTGTGTGTATAATAACAATTTGAAGGGTATTGAGGCATAAACTTTCATTAGAGCTTTTTAAAATAGCTTTACCTACTGTAGGTCTCATGTATGAACTCTTGTCTCCCATATTTCCCAGATACATCAAGCTAACAGAAATACGTCTTTCTGAGTGTCTTTACTTTTGAATAGAGGTGTTCAGTGCATTGTATGTAATTCTCTTTGGATGAGAATAGGAAAACTAGTGTTATCCTGTACGTACTTGAACTCCATTTCACAACATGCATTACTGAGTGATATATTTTGTAATAATTTATGTTTATTTACTTTGTGGGCTGGACAAATTATTCGGATGGTTGAGTTTAAATGTGATATATGAAACAGGTGACTCACTTAAGCATAGCTATGGAAACTCCTCACCTGTCCATCAGAAAACTGGAAAGTCTGTCTTCCAGGTATATATAAAGCAGTGCTGCTCATTCATTTTGTCTGTTAACTGTCTTGCTTGTATTGGATATCTGAATGCAAGATAACATTGTTTGCAAATAATTTTGTCAGATGTCAAGGAAGTTTATTTTAATCCATACATGTTCTTCCAACTATCTTGTCAATATCAAAAGAAAAGAATATTAAACCAAGTTGTAAAATATGTTAAGTATGCTTCAAAACCCATCTGTTTCTGCATCTTGTGATCCTTTTTACAGTTAAGGAAAGCAGAGAATGGTGACTTGATAACAGAATAATTGATTTTTTTAGGTATAAGATATTACATGATCAGAACCAAAATCTATGAAATACTTTTGGAAGACTAATAATTAGGTTGTCCAAATTTTATTGGAAAAAAAAAAAAAGATACCAATCACAGACAGTAGCACAGCTTTCCTCTTATCAGTGTAGAAACACAGTTTTAAGGGGAAGGCCACTGATAGATAACTTGAAAGGGTCCCAGATCAAGAGTAATATAATTATTCAGACAGGTTTTCGGATAACCTGTGTACAGTTAAGCCAATATGAAAAAGAAAAAATTGAATTAATATGTATACAGCTATTTCAGATGTGTTATGTGAAGCAGTGCTGATTAAAAAATATCTGCACCTGTATATAATTATACTAATTAAAATTATTACAGAAGCAGGCCAGCATATGATGTCTAAACATAAGTTTAAGTATAATATGGCTTTAACCATAGCAACAAAACATTTCATGTTGGTTTTGCCTTGAAGCCTTCCAGGAACATGACATACCTTTACATTCACCGGGAAGTATAGAAACTCCTTTCTCTCTTCATACTGCCATTGACAGGAAGTAGCTATAAATAAATAATTTTCTCAGCATTTCCTTGCACTTTTTTTTTTGGTTTTTTGTCTCCTCTTATTCAGCTAGCTGGTCTTCATCTTCCTTTCAGACTCCATAAATTAGTTAGCTTTGGCTTTAGGACATTCTTGCACACCAAGGTGGCAGATGGATTGAAGAGAGGTGATATGATACACAAGTCTCTCACTACATACATCTGTGTAACACCAATATTGAACCAATGAAGTACTTGTGTTGCAGAAGCTGATACAGCTGTATCACAGAGCTGTGCTCTCAGAAAAAAAACCACTTAATTAATTTTTGTGGACAGCAACCTTTGAGCAAAATTAGCGGAGCCTTTACAGTATTCATCATATGCTATGACAGCAAGGTGTGTTAGAAGTCAAATGCTAAATAATCGGTGTAATTTTGGAATTTTAAAGTAGTGATGAAGAGCTGGCTGACAGTTGCTTTTTCTGTTTTGTTGCAGTATTTGTGGAATCATCCCAGGATTGAGTAGCATCTTTCTGCCACGGATGAACCCTTTTGTCTTGATTGATATTGCTGGAGCTCTGGCTCTTTGTATTACATATATGCTCATTGAAATCAAGTATGTGCAGTTGTTTTTGTAAAACAGTAGCTCTTTTTGTATGCAGTCTGTGGAAAAATACATTTTTTACATGAAAGGAATGATCTGATCTAGAGCTGCATTTTGTATGAATGGCATTGCAACTCTATGAATACATCTGTCTGTTGTCCAAGATGAATGAGAGTTCAAATGAGATTAGTATATGTATATAATTTAAAGGAATGAAAAAAAGAATCATAAGCAAGTTGTTCTGTCTTTTAAAAATGTAAATACCAGTGTTTCTTTAAAACTGCTCTTTCTCCCTAGCAATTATTTTGCTGTGGACACAGCCTCTGCTATAGCAATTGCCTTGATGACATTTGGTACCATGTATCCCATGAGCGTCTACAGTGGGAAAGTACTACTCCAGGTAAGGCAACTTCACAAATCAACAGATTTTGTGGTTTTGTTAAATGGCCTCATAAAATAAAAATAA
Organism: Bombycilla garrulus; assembly: GCA_013400315.1. Classification (NCBI taxonomy): domain Eukaryota; kingdom Metazoa; phylum Chordata; class Aves; order Passeriformes; family Bombycillidae; genus Bombycilla; species Bombycilla garrulus. The sequence continues at coordinate 210,760 of VXBU01006370.1, forward strand.
TAATAATTTAAAAAAAAAACCAAAAAAAACCCCAAAAAAAACAAAAACAAAACCCTTGAAATCTGTTTTAAGCTTGCAGATAGGAAGTGTTCCCATAGGAATTTGTGATGCGCTACACGAATGTTAAAGGTTGTGCAAATGTGCATCACATAATCATAAGAATTTAATGAAAATGCTATTGGTCTCTTGTGTGGGTAGACCAGACTTAAAGGCTCTCTTACTTGAACAGTTAATCTTTATTATAACTTGTATTTTTTTTTCTTTCCTTTTGAAGACAACTCCACCTCATGTGATTGGCCAGTTAGATAAACTTCTTAGAGAGGTAAGTCAGTGTATAATACATAGCACAGTGTATACAGCTAATAAGCATTCAGGAATGTGAAGAATTTTTCTGACTAGCCCAAGAAGTTTGCTAAAATTATTTTTTAATTTTTTTTTCCCGCTATATGTAGAAAATATGAATCTTGCTTTCCAAGATGAATAGTGTCATTTAGGTATCTGGAAAAAATCTGTTAAAGTAGTGCAGGCTGTTTTTAAATTTAAATTTAGATTTGAGCTACTATTGAAGTGGTTTACAAGTGTGAGTTGAAGGAGGAAAAGGAGTGCAGGCAGCTGTTGAATTACAACATATCAAGTTGAGGACATACTGCAGTTTGGCAGCAAGAGTTACTTGAAATGCATTCCTTAAAACTTCTTTGATGAATTAGGATGTTTAAAGGTGGCAAAAGTGCATTAGATAAGAATTAGTGACATCAGCAGACATCATCTGTTCTGTGTATGGAGCTTTTATTTCACTGCTGAAAATTACTTGTTATTCAGTTATGTATAAAAGTACATTTCCAAAGGGATTTGAAACTTCTAATTTCTGTTGATGTTTGTGTAAAATTAGGTTTCAACTTTGGATGGTGTGTTGGAAGTTCGAAATGAGCATTTCTGGACATTAGGCTTCGGCACTTTGGTAAGTTGTGTCTTTATTTTCTAGCCTTTGTTGTCAGATACTAAAAGTTGTCAAGATACTGCTTTATTTTTTTAATTTACATAAAATAAGGTATTTCTTCTGAAATATTAACTAAAAAAAATTTTGATGGAGTTAGTACCCAGTTCTTGTGCTTTATTGTAAAACTTCTCTTCCTCTGTCCTTCACATTTTTTTAAACTTTATTGTTTGTTAATGTTATTAATTTGTACTGCAGTTCTGGCTTAAATCATGCATTTTTGTAACCAGAATTTCTTTTCTATTTTGGAGTGAAGAAAATTACAAACAATAGAACGCTTTTCAAAACGGTGTGGTAGTGTAAATTGTCTAGGAAGAGAGAAATTACTGTAACCCTTCAAGTATCAAAGGACTACAGTAGACAGTAGAATCATATGTTTTCAGAATTTCTAGGGGAGAAAGTAGAACAAAATAACTACCAGTTGTGTACCAATAATTCTGTAAGCTGAAAGAAATGGAGGGGTATTTTTTGTGACACAGAACTTGATTATTCCTAAGTTGATGCAGGTAAAAAAAAAAAAACTCTTAGAATATTTCTTTACTGATTTTTTTTTTTTCCAACATGCTACCCTTCTTAAAACTACAAAAAAGGCATCAGTTCTCTCTTTCTGATGCAAAAATAGCTTTCAGTTTACTGTTCTGCCACTTATGCCTAAGTTTGCACTTTATTATTTTGAGCCATTTTTCTCCCCCAGTTGTCACCTTTCCTGCCAACACATTGTATTGTATAGTTTGTTTCTAAGACTCACTTTTCCTGAATGATGAGCTTGGTATGTTCATAAGAAAGCAACACATTAGGAAAGATCAGAATGTATCCTGTAATAAGGTTCTTAATTTACTCTGTAGTTTCCACTGCAGTTTCCACTGCAGAAGGTCTTTGTGTAATTCTCTGCAGGATAATTTACCTCTTCTTGAATGCACATGGGGAATCTTTATTGGAGTAACACTTAACAGCCAACTTGTTTTTATCACTTTCTAGGCTGGATCAATCCATGTCCGAATTCGAAGAGATGCAAATGAGCAAATGGTACTTGCCCATGTCACTAACAGATTATACACATTGGTCTCTACCTTGACTGTTCAGATTTTCAAAGATGACTGGATCAGACCTACCTTATCATCTGTGCCTATTGCAAACAATATTCTGAACCTTCCGGACCATCACATTATCCCAATGCCGTCTTTGAAAGCTGCTGATGGTTTGAACCCTGTTACCTCCACTCCAGCTAAGCCCAGCAGCCCACCACCAGAATTTTCTTTTAACACACCAGGCAAAAATGTGAGTCCAGTCATCCTTTTAAACACTCAGACAAAGCCCTATGGATTGGGCTTTAATCATGGATCTGCACCCTACAGCAGTGTGCTCAATCAAGGACTTGGAATACCGGGAATGGGAGCAGCTCAAGGATTCAGAACTGGTTTTGCAAATGTCCCAAGCAGATATGGAACAAACGCTCGTGGTCAGCCCCGACCGTAATAAACACCATTATTTATTATACTTAAGGGTATTGACTTAATTCTTTTATTACCCAATTTTTATAAACATTTGGAATGTCAGATCATTCTAAATGGCTGGGAACAAGTGCATTGTTCATTTTCATGAAGTGGCTAAATAGCAGTTTTTTCCTTCACATCAGCAGTAGCCTGTGTAATGCCACAGATATTTTGCAGACTTACAGTACTTTACAAGTAGTTTTTATAGGGTGTCTATTTCTACTCATCTTTTTTATCCACTTTTCTTCATTTATCCAAGAATGTATTGAGATGCAGCACAACTCCATAGGAGAAGAAAATTGTGACCACGTAGCTTTTGGGGTTTTTTTTAATAATGAGAATTACTGGATGCTGAATAGCTGAGAGAATAGGAAATGGCAGAAATACAAGTCCCAATTTTCAGACATGTTTGATTGCTGTATTAAGCCTTGTTTGGGCCAAATTACAATTAGCTTTTGGTTGCAAAAATCCATCAATATTCATGTTGTGGCCATTGTGAAGACAATCTGGCATTTCAGATTGTAGTTGATTTTGTGAGACCGTGTTTTTACATTTTTATTGATGCTTTTATAGAAATTTCAGATGGTTCAGCAACCATTTTCTAGTTGTAAGTATTCCATACTCATCTCTGATATTTCTTACTTTTTGGTTTAATTGCAAAATTATTTAGCAATATTCTGGGAAATAAAATACTTAAAACTTCAGATTTTACAAGAACCTCTTTTTTACAATTAACCCTATTTAGGATACAGAACAGATGACTGTTGTTTCTGAAACCAGTATTTCATTTTCCACTATGGAGAATATTCTATGATTTGATTGTGACTTTGTATTTTCTTCTTTGTATTTTTTTTTTGTAGTTCCAGGGGGAAAAGTAATTTATTTATATTTCTGGTTTATATTCTGAGTACAGGTTTGATTGTTGAGAGTTCACAGTCACTGCTGGAGTGCTTAACCTTTGGGACACACTTGGAACGAGACCATTTAACGTGTCTCTGCTTTTGCATTACTGTCCTACTGTACATGGAGGTGTGTGCATTTCTCCAGGGCCTTTCACAGGGAGCTCTTCCCTCTCAATTGCTGTATTTTTCTTCTGTGCTCTGACAACAGGGAAAGGCCTTTTAGAAATAATTCAGTTGGTTTTTTTTCTGTTCCCCTGTGCAATGTCTATGTTACAATTGTTCCTCTGCACATTCTTTTGCATCTCCTGGCTGTCTAGAAATGGGTTGCCCATTCCTGTTGTTCCACTTGCAACTCAGGGTGCTATATATTGGCTTCCACCTCGTTCATCTGTGTGCTAAGTCAGTCTCTTCACTTCTGTGAGGTGGTTACATGGAGCTGTAGTATCTCAGGGATTCCAAAGATACTATGTTACCTGAAGATAATGGCTTCGATGAGGAAATTTTTCTCATGTAGATCTGAGTGCAGGAAACAGCCTTCATTTGAATTTTAAAGATCTGTAGCCTTTTCACTGGCTGAGGACTTTTTTTTTTTTTTTTTTTGGGTTTTTTTTTTTTCTTTTTTTTTTTTTTTTTTTTGTGTAAGAACACTGCATTCCTCCTTTTTTCTTCCCCCCCTGCCCCCCCATGACTTGTGTTTCTTGAGTCATTGTTTGGAGGAGGGAGTCATCCTTGCAAAAGCAAGGTGACATTCTGCATGAAGGAGATGTATCTTTTGGGGATGTTTGAGGCTGAGGGTAGTGTCCAGACTGCCACTGGGATGCTACTCATGTAAGCTGTAAGTAGGGAATCTAGTTCTGTACTTCATTTGCAGCGTGAGTGAAAATTTCATTGCTCTGTTAGAAAATGTAATGACCTTTAAACTTTCATTTAAAAATTACAGTGAAGTTACAATGATTGCCTCTGTTTCCATGAGGTCAGTATTAACTCAGCAATCACCTCTGGTCCATTATCCTGTCTTTGTGTGAGTCTGTTGCATGTGCCATTGCTGCATGGAAATTCACTGAAGTACAGAACACTTGAACAGATTCTCTGTACCTCTTGGGTGCTGAGTAGACTGCACTTTTTATAGCATCTGCATCACCTTAGAGCCAGTGGAATGTTTACAATACACTAGTCTTGTGTGGCCTGGTTAAGAAATGTTCCTTACTCCAGTTTCAGAATCAAACACATGCCCTTTTTCTGATATTTTCAATACATTGTATTATATTGAATGCATGCTTGTTTTCAGTAGAAAATTAAATCTTCGTTTTATTAAAAAATGAAGCTGATCTCTGATTTAAAATGAGAAGGGAGGGTGAGAATCCCAGAATTCTGAGTGCAATATAATCACTTGAACAAAAATACTTTTTAGAGTGATTGTTTACAATATATATTATATGTGCAGATGATAAAGATTCTTTTAGATATTAGAACAGCTTTTTAGCTGCTTTGTTGTTACAAATATATTAAGAATATTTGTTAAAATGCCACAGAGTAAAATGTCTCCTTTTATATGAGGAAAATAAAATCAGTTTAATTTGTAAATGACAAGAAAAAAGTGGTAATTTGTGTACAAGATTTTATGATTATCTTTCTATTTATGTTGTTTAAGTGATGCTCTTGGGTGATACTTCAGCCTCAATGAGCAGGTATGTCAAACTTCAGAACTGTTTTGCTGAGTCTACTACCAGATTGGGTCCTTGGAATAATTCTATAGAAAGTGGTTTTTAATACATTTAGCCTCTTGTAACTGTGTTTGCTGTTAGGTGGTCACAATCTAAATGTTTATTTGATATGCAATGAATAAGAATTGATAATTTATATCGTATTCATTCCTAGTGCTAGGAATGCTGTCCCAGCTAGAGAGAAAAGAGGACTGGTACTTGCTATCAGTTCTGTCTGCCAGAGGGTTTGGCATTGTTACTCCCTTAAGTTGTTCCAGCTGTGATTTCCCAGGATCACATCACTTGTAGGTAAATGCATCTAGCTTTTGAGAGTTTGAGGGGCATGTATCATTATTTGGCTTCAGATTCTGGTGAGAAACTGCCTTGTACTGATACAGAAGGAGCCACAGCACCAATTACAAGACAAATAACTACCATAATACGGGTTTTTTTCCAGCTTGACATATTGAGTGATGGCTCTTGAGTTCATTCTGTTCTGCATTCCCTTAACCCAGGTGATAACCACAGACACCTTTGGCACACAAAGCCAGTGACAGCCTTTTGTGGCTGGTAAACTGATTTTTATTCCCTTCCCCTTGACTGAGATGTGACAAATCCTTGCAAGGAGAGAACCTGTGCAGCAGTTCTGCTGATTAGATTAACTGAAGTCCTCTATTGATTTCTAACTTGCCACCACCCAACAGGGAAGGAGAAACTCTCCGGCCATAGGTTCTTCAATATGAAGCCTCTCTGCATTCTGAAGTGATTATCTGTCCTGTGCTTGTCCAGACCCAATGGATCTAGATATTTTGTGTTATAGTCAGTGTTATACTGAGAGTAGAAGAGATACCAGTCCTGGTCTCTTCACTTGTATTTTTTGTTTTCTGGGCACTTTATGAGATAGCTTTGACTTTGTCCTACCTGCTTGTTCTCCCCTGCCTTAGTAGCAGTGAGAACCCAGCTTGTACCATGTCTGCCTTACTGACTACTTCTTGTGCTTTTGAGAGCTTAGATTCTTGGGTTCACATGGTTACTGGGTTGATGTAAGTTTTCCTTCCAGCAATTATTTTTTAAATGAACGATGGTTCATATAAATTGCTAAGATGATGACCCTTCCCTCTTTAAGTAAACTTTTCCAGGGCTAGCATCCAGTTAGGAGATAGCCCTTTTTTCCTGCACCAAAAAAACCCCCAAACACAAAACTCAGGGTGGGAAGAAAAAAAAAAGGCAAACCTCTTCATGTTTACTTCACATTTTGAGAAATGTTGAATCATATTACAGCCAATCATACAACCTGTATCTCATTTCTTTGGACTAAGTAAGCATAACTTGAGAGCTGCATGCTCAGGCAGTAAAAATTTAGTGACAAAATTGACACAATTTGGTGTACTACGTAGTTAAATTATGGTTTCAACTAAGTCTTAATAGAGACTTAAAAAAACCAGGTTTTTCCCAAAGCCTGATCCAATCCTTTGATCCAAGAGTTGACTATGAAGTGCTTTTTAAGTTAACTTTCAAATTCTTGAAGAGGCAGAGTAGCAATCCACACTGCAAATGTGTACTGCATTTTTCAGAAGTCCTGCAGAATATGATGTACCACATGAGTTCACCAAAACAGATCATGAATTCATGTTTAGTATTTCTGTATTTAGCTATTCTGTTACCTTTCTTTGCCACTTAGGAGTGCCTTATACTGCTTAAAGTATTCAAACTTCAGAAAATGTAATGTAGTTTTTTAGACTATTTTCTCGTGGGCTGAAGTAGAGGAGAATATGATTGCAGAGAGTTCAAGAAGCTTTGATATATTTACACAGATGTACAGTAGTACCTGCAAAATAAAGGCATCTGTCTAATTTTTTAGAATTTTCATAGTATTCTATTGCAGAGGTTGCAGGTAAGAGAAATGGTTCTCACCCATGTTTAAGTGATAGGAAAACACAAAATGCTTTCATTTCATCTTGAGCTATCAAAATCAGATTAAATTTAATTTTTAGGTTATCCTGTAATAGTAAAACTTTACAAATTTCCATTGCTGTAAATACCTATTTCTGTAACAACTTTATAATATGGATGTAAATATTGTCTTAGGCTCCAAAATATTTGCTTTAGGAAAATGGTAAAATACAGGCTAAATCTGACACGCCTACAACTCCACTGCTTACCTCCTTTTTAAATCTCTTTGCTCAGGGCAGAACTTTTTAGGGAAGAAGTTTGGAGTAGTAAAATACTGACCTTTTTTCCTTCAGTTCATCTTCTATCAGCTTGATTTTTTTTTTTTTTTTCCTTTCCTTAAAATGTTCTCATCCTTTTTTCACCAGTGGAGACCATAATTCTGTCAGTAGCTTTTGAATATTGTTCTTCTGGCTTTCACTGATCTCATTCCAGGCTTTCTTTATGCCAGGGTTACACTAAATCTATTGAATAGTACCAGTAAGGAATTATTCAATAGCACAGGGTTGTTAAATTGGTGCCTAAACTGCTGTCTTGCTTTTAATAACCTTTTATTTTTGTTAGCACTTTGCCTTTAAAGTTGTATTTAGATAAACTACCGTTTCTAAAGCGATCACTTTCCTCATATGATTATTTTTGTTGTCAGTATTAAAAACAGCAGGTGGGTGGTGGTTTGGAGGTTTTTTGGGTCAAATTGTGAATGGTTCTCACATGACTGAATGGTGTGTCCTGGGTTATTGCTCCCACACACCACCTGTGTTGCAGTCAGAGCACAGGGAAACTCCCACACCTTCCTGTTAGCATCAGCCCCCACCACCCTTCTCCATCAAAAAGTATCCAACAAATGAAAAGGCACAACTGAATTTGGGTTATTGCTCTGTTTTCTGGTGGTCAGCTGTCTGCAGAGAAAAACCCTTGCAGTCGCCTTTGTAGGGGGAAGGAGGAGAGGGATCAGAGAGGATTAAAAATCACAGCTGTGTGTCAGGAGTTCTAGCAACTCATATCAGCATGAGGTGGTTTTGTTCAGCCCAAAGTAGAATTCTGCTATGGTGTGGTTTTTGCCTCTTTTGATAAAGTGGCATAAATTTCCATAGCTGAACGCTACAAAAGTTGGTAACACTTTGTAAAAACTGTATCATACAATTCAGGCATGAGGCATTCCCTCCTGGGATCATAATATGTGACAAAAACTAATCATAGCAATCTGGAAAAATTATAGAGTTGTTTGTTTTTTGTTTTTTTTTTATTCAGAAATAAAACATGGAAAGATCAAATTCTTTCCAGGCTGAACTAGGTCTTATTTAATGGTATCTTATTTGGCTAACGGACCAGTGGGCCAGGAACAGCTCAAACAATAATCAGTCTAGCAAGAACTATCACATTTTTCTTCACCTTAGTACTCTGCAATACAATTAAATAGCAAGTGTGAAGGTGGACAAACAGTAGTGAATGGAAATCAATTTGTTGATGTTTTGTCTGTCACAGGTTGAGATATTCCAGTACAAACACTTGGAGGATTTTGTTGAGATTGTCGATAGTGGCTTTGTCAAGGTTTTCTTCTGTGTCCCACATGGTATGCCACACTGCAGGAAAAGGGGATGGAATCAGATGCAGGACTTGAACCCCTATAAAAATGAAAGTGAAATTTAGAGCAGAAATATTGGAGAAGTTCTGTTAAGCCAACTTATACTTCACCATTTAGCAACAGAGTCAGGTAACTACTCAATAAGCTTGCTTTACAGGTGTGTCACCACAGCTTCCTTTTACCTTCTCTTGTTTTGATGCTTGTGACTGCATCCCATCATTAAAGACTGTGTTGTGTAGAGCTGCCACATTCCTTTCCTTTGAATACTTTTCCCTCTATTTTTTTCTTTTTTTTTTTTTTTTTTTTTTTTAAA
>VXBU01006370.1:219729-237630 GCA_013400315.1 Bombycilla garrulus
ATCTGTAGCTACCTGTTGTTGGGAGTTCTGGGGTTTTTTTGAGATTCTTTGCATTGTGTGTTTAGGAGCTACAGAAGGACAAGAGAAATCACTGCAGCTCCTCAAAATAAAAACTGATTACTATGTTTTTGTGAAAGTTTTTGAAGCATTTTTTTAGTTCTCTATATGAATAGTAAAAAGAGGTGTCTTATTTTTACTGTGTAAGATAGAGACAGTGTTGCCCTCAGACAAAGCAACTTCTACGTGAAAGGACTATCACTGCATATGTATGTGTTTGTGTATGTGTGTATATATATATATACACACACATCAAGCCTCCTATATCTACTGCAACTTTTAGGTAAAAGAGGAATTAAATCAGTCATCTGCTTCCTGATGGTTTTTTGGGGGGGAGCATTTTTTTTCTCAGCCTCTTTCCTGTTTTACTGCTTTTCCTCTCTGATTTTTCAGCTGCATACCACTAAGAAATTGGGTTTTTTTGTTAGGTGTTACATCAAAGCTCTAAAGCTGGATTCAGAAGCCTCAAGTTGGGGCAAATAAGCTTGAAAAACAGGAGCATATGCACCTGCTCATTTACTAAATGATGCATTTCTTACTAAACATGTACTTCAAAATATAAGAATTTCTGGTACCTCTTAATAAAAATGGAATGTGATCATCTTCAACCAAGCCTCGATGTAAAGTACTATGGAAATACTGACTTCCAACAGGGTGATTCTTCAGCAAATTCATGTTCTGTAGCTTTTTCTCTGTAATGCACAATGAAAGTGATTATTACAGTTTTTGGGCAATGAAGCATGTTAGCATGTTTGAATTATTTTCCCCTCTCACATGGAAGCTTTTTCCATCAGAGGAGAAAAAGGCAGTAGTAGTGACTGTCTTTTGCATTTGTTTAATACTTGGAAGATCTCAAGACTGGTGCAATTACCATCATTTTTACAGAAGTGAGAACTAAAAGAAGTAAAGCACATGCCAAGTGTCACAGAGTGACAATCAGCAATAGAATCTATTTTGTTGCTTCCAAATGTCTGAGAGTCTTTCTCAGTTGTTTTATTAACTAAGTATCAAAATCTTCATATACGTTTAAGATTTCACATTTACATTATCAAAATTATTACCGTAAACAAGAAATTAATGTAAAAATCTGATTTAGACATATTAATACATTCAGAAACTCAAAGCCCGTATCCTCCTGCTTACCAATTGCTTGAAGCCTCTGAAACCATCGAAGAGTGTTTGGAAAATAATTAGGAAAGACTGGGTTTGGTGCACCAATTAAATCCAGTAGTACAAACAGGTCCTAGAGAAGAAAGAATCTTTAGTACAGAATACTTTCCTACAACATCAGCAGCAGCAATGAAACTCTTGGTTTCCTGTATAGGTCATGAGCAGGTCTCTGCTTACCCTGGCCAAAAATCTGGCATTTCTACCGAGGTGCCTGAGAAGAATTCGCTAGCAGAACCTGATTCCAATCTGATACATTCTGCTGCCTTTCAAGAAGGGAAAAGACAGGCTATTCCTCTGTTCCTCAAGCTGAAGCAGGCTGCATAGCTTAATGTGCAATTTGTGCGTTATATCTCTTTAAAAGAAAAACGATGGTAGGTGGGGAGAAAGAAGAGGAAATTGCTTCTTCCCCTGAGAACAACTAAGTCTGTCAAGGGAAAGACATTTTATGAGTCACAAGAAGCAGTGACAGAAGAGAAATGTCTCAGCAGTAAACAGGGAAAGTAGAAGGGAACGGACAACCAGAATGTTAGTAGGAATCAAAGGGCAGCAGAGGTTGCTGTTGCTTAGTCCTGAGCTAGGGGAGATTTGTTCATAGGTCAATACTGTTTGTGCTCTTTCCTTATCACTTTGGATTATCTTTTCCTGAAGAAGGTGGGTATCCTGATTTATATTTTAATAAATTGTGTATTTTGATATTTCTATGATTCCTCATACTTGCATGCAGCAGGTCTAATCCCCTGCAAAGCTCTTCCCAATTCTCTGTAATATTTCATAATGTTTCCAGAAGCCCGCTTCTTCCTTTAACATTAGTGGGTCATGGTTTCTTGGGAATTTGGCCAGTTACCTAATAATTAAATATTTTTAAAAATGCCATTTACTCTTTCTCATTAAGGAGGTGAAAGCCACTTACTATGCCTTGCAGCTGGTTTGTGGTTGTTGAACCAGGTGGGTGTGGAGTGGATACCATTTTTTCAGCTAAGTGTTGAGATCCATAGAGGGAGTCAGAAGGGGACCACCGAACAAAGGCTTCTTCACCATCAAAAAAAATGAGCTGAAGTGAAAGGTCTGGTCTTGACCCTGAGCTGGCCTGTTGGAGGAAGTTACAAGTAAAATAACTGCTTCTGGCCAGAACATTAAATAAAGGGCAAATACTGTAGTAATATAAGTAACAAAATAAGGATGTATTTTCAAGGTTCCCTGTGCAAACCTTCTTTTGGCTGTTATTATGGTGTAATAGTGGTAGTGATCAGTCAAGGTAATTGTTATTTATCTAACACAGTGACACATTCTCTAATCTCATATAATTTTGGTTCTGGATAAAAGTTTCATTTCTGACTTTGGAAGACATGAGCTGAGTGCTGAGACCTGCAAAACCAGGTAGCAGCAACATTATCTCAAATAATGAGGAGAAGTGTCAGTAACAACACCTGATAGGAGTGCTAATATTATTTGATTGCATCACAAGGATTAATATAATTGCTACAGCTGTGCATCAGTGGAGGTGAATTATGTATTTGACAAATTGATGGTTCTTTGAGCCCCTTTTAATTTCCGGGGAATTTGCAATCACTGAGGCAACTTTACACTCAACCAAACAAAGAGAGTGAATATGTCAAATATGTATTTCCCTTTCAACAACCAAAAATATAACAGCACTAAAACCTGAGAATATATATGATAAATACATTTAATGTCACGAAAAAAGACATTTGTATGAAACTTCTTCCCAATGCAGAGGTAGTCTACTATCTAAACCTTTCTTGGAACTGTCAGAATTTCCAAATAATCCACAGCACAGTGAATCCCAGGCTGGTTCCACTAAATGAATGGTTTTGGGAACTGTGGTCTTGACAGTTGCTATAGATATTTTAACCCCTCTATGAATTAACACTACTTCAAGTAAAATTGCAGGAGGTGGTTAAAAAGGTGGGGTCACTGGTAGCAGCCATGTCCTGTATGGGCTACAAGTTCCAGATACCTGGAGCTGATGCAATATAAACAGTAGTGAAAAGCTTCTGTAAAATGTAGCTCACACAAGCAAGATGGTATTGATTGTGCTCACAATGGAATATTGATTTCTCTAATGGAAATGGTTTGCTGCCCTTTGTCCTTAGCATGTGACAGAGTTCTGTGGGCAGCAGTCATTTTGCATTACATTCTGGAGGAAACTGTATTAGTGCTATTTGAGTTTTAGAAATTAGTACTTGTGGTATTGTTACTATTACTGCCTAACACATTTTAATAATGTAGAGAGATATCTTTGTCCTTAAACTTACTTTATGTAACTATTTTTATCATCTAGATAAAAATCACAGCTTCAAGTCAAAATATAAATAAATTTGGCTGAAAACCTAGCAAAGTCTGTTATGCTACCATAAGCAGAGCAAAAACATCATAGCTAATGTATTGAGCAGACGGATCCCAAAGTATGTTTTGTTAACAGATTGTAGAAGTGATGGCCTGTACAAAGTAACTAGTTGTCTTTTTTTGTCAAATGCTGTCATCTTAAATTATAAAAAACAAATTTAATTGTAAAATAGTGTATTCATAGTGAAAAATAAGTCTTTAAAGTCAGTATGTTTCATAAATTATCCCCTGGCAAATTTATTATAAATGAAGCTTCTGAATGAAAGCCTGTGTATTACAGCAGTGTTTTGTTTTGTGATTAAAAACATTGGCATAGTCTTAATCTTCTCATTCTTAAATACTCGCATATCAGAAGACACCAATTCAGTTTCTAGAATCTACTGTCGATGAGTAATCCTAATACCTGAGCTGAGTGTACTCCTGACACTTTTTAGAGTGTCTCTCACATTTGAGAGACGTTTTCCTGTATGAGCTCTGTAAACGTATGAGAATTATTTTTCTGTAAATAGTGAATACTGAACCAGTAGATGGCACTCATGAATCCGTAATCCTACAAATCTGTAATTTTACAAGCTTTAAGAGTTTGTAGGCTCAACAGATTTTTTTGCCTAGAAATTGCAGCCCTTTGATGCAGATTTTCATAGCATAGGTAACACAGACTCATAACATTATAATTCTTTCATAAACAAATTATTCAAATTTATTAAAAAAAAGGAACAGAGAAAAACTTTAAATCCTTGTGGGATGGGGGGACCTGAGTGTGACCTTCTGCACAACAATTAGTTAATCCCAAATTTTGTGTCAAAGCAGAATACAACTGAGAGATTTCTGCAGGATTCAGAATGCAACAAAACTTTTCAATGACCCTAGATATTACTGGATATGATAGGAACTTCTGAGTCAGGTTCTGTGCCTTTTAGATAGAAAGTAGCATTATATCTTTCCACGTCTATGAAACACCTATTATTCAAGTATTATTTGTTAGTTTTACATGGTATCTGTTTATATAGATAACTTTTAGATATCCACCCTTTTTATAACAAATTTTAATGTGATAATGTACTTTAGAGTAGTAGATACTGATCTCTGTTTGTTCTTGGAGTCAATGAGAGATTTATTACGAGCACAGCAATCAGAGAACTCAGCATGCAGGCTATGGAAAAGAATGTGGAAATGCCCTAAGGCCTGTTGCTGTTGGAAAGGCAAATGAAAATGAAACAAAAAAACTACCTTGATTAACTGGAGCTTGTTATCCAGGGCCCGTGCCAGCTCCAACATCATAGCACAAGGCACAGCTGAATCAGTTGCTCCCACAAACGCTCTGTCCACTCCAAAGAATTTTGAGTCGTAGTGGCAAGCGAGTACGAGATGGCGTTTTGCCGAGGGGTCAAGAGTGCCAATAATATTTGAAAATGTTTTATACCCATATGGTGTGTATCTCTGAAATGTATCTTCTTCAATTTTCCAGCCAGCCTTTAACGTTTGAAGACGGTGCTTGATATGCTGCAATTATAAAAAACAATTGGATTAATATTTCTTGCTTCAGAAAGATGCTGCAGATGAATTGTCATTAGCTAATTAATAGTGGCTCCTAAGCTTATTTCTGTAAGTTCATGGTGTTTTAAAGGCTAAACTTTGTTGCAATAAATGTAATATCGCTGTATAACTTTGTTACATGAGCCTTTGATTACCTCATTTGCTTTTTATTTCTTCCTTTTGACCTTTCTCTTTGGAGTGTGAAGGTGTTTTGAATTATTGCCAATTATTATGACACATTAAGATCTTGATCTCTGAAATTTTCAGGCCAGTGTTTTTCAGGTGTAACTAGCACAGATTTGATGTTAACATCTTCAAAGCTTAACTTAGATGTGCCCTTAAATCAAGTCAGAACTGGCTGCAGAGACATTGTTGTGGCTGTTTAGGCAATCACCACAAAGAGATGCCCACTGCAGTAGAAGAAAAAAAAAGAAAAACAAACAAACAAAACCAAACAAAGCAAAACAAAGCAAAACAAAAACAACAACAAAAAAAACCCAACCAAACAAAACCCAACAAAAACTGTTTGGGTTGGTTGGTTGGTTGGTTGGTTGGTTGGTGTGAGGTGGTTGGGCTTTTAAGCTTCTGTGAGAAATCTGCTTTTCAAGACATAAATTGTTTACAAACAGATCAGTTGATTCCTTTAAATTAAAAAAGAATGAAACTTTTCAGAACTGCATTTTAAAAATGTAATTCTGTAAGTACAGCTCATGTATAGATAAGAATTAAGACAATCTAAAGGCAAATCATTAATTTTAGCTACCTTCCTGCCTGAAGATACCTCTAACAACTCCAGCTATACTTCAACCAGAGTTCTGGCTAACTCATATCAGAAGGACATCTCTGTTTCTCTGTTGAGCAACTTATTTTTATCCGTCCCTAGAGAGCTTCTTCAAGGCAGATTCCTCTCTTTTCAAGTAAACATTAGGAAAATCCTCTGGGGGGAAAATAGACTTCAGAGTTGTTCTGCTCTTAGGGAAGTCATTAGGAATGATAAAAAAATCGATATTGCCATAGATTTTAGTGCTAGAACAAGCTTCCATTTTGTTTGTGGTCACTCTCTGAAAGCTTTTACAACACTGTATGGTCTATCAACTATCAGTAGGCAGAGTGAAGGATGTCTGTTAAGGATTAAGGGGACTATATAAACCTGGATGCAGTTCCCAGCAGCCTTTTTCCCTAAAAGGAGTCTGATGATTTTGTGTCTCAACAAAGAAGTGTAATCCATTTCAAACTCCATTATCATGTTTTGACAGTAGAGGACTCTTATTTTTTTTCCCTTTGGAGAGGGGTCTAATTTAATACTTAATGTTACCTTGTAACAGGATGATCCTATTTTGAACATGATCTGTGGTTTTCTAGCCTAGGCTCAGCTGTTTTTTTGTTTGTCTTCCTTTTTCCCCTTTCACTTGGCTGCCTTCCAGAATATCACTAAAGAAACCACAAAAGTAAATCTACAGAGATGTGCACACACACAATGCATAAAAAGGCTACGTTTTTTCCAATCTACCAATAGCAGAGCAGCAAATTAATTTGTTGTAGTTAGGGCTGTCTTAGAGTTGTTGAGTCAGTGCCTGAAGGGTAGATGAAGGCTAGTGAGATGGTGTGAATTTCTTTAGTAAACTCAGCTGTGCCACTGTCTCTCTCCTGCTTGGCTGATGTGATCCAGAGCCAGCATGGACACTGTTCTGAAGATGCCCACGCTGTGAATGCAGAGCAGAGGTGCTGACAGAACAGCAACATGGTTGTGAGGTAACTTCTTGTGGCTCCAAGACAATGTGCTGGAGTCTGTACTGCCTTGGGGCCAGTTGAAGCCCGGGTTTGTTAGTCCAGCACTAGGGTACTGCTGTGCTTGGGCTGGCAGAGCTGGTGTGGTTCACCAACCAGGGCTGCACTTTGTTGTGCTGGCCTTTTCATCCTCCTGCCCTTTTGGGTCCCTCTGATCCCCTTCTGTCTTGCTACACACATCTGAAGCAGCAATCCAGGGCACTGTGACAGCACAGGACAGGGCCTCTTCAGAAAAAGTGGCAGGGGTGTCATTTCTTTCATCCCATGCATGGTCTCAGGTTTGAACCGGTGACCAAAAAACCTGCTCATGTGAGGGAAAGGACAACCATTGTATTGTAGTTTGGGTACAAAACCTAGGGCAAACTATTTAATTTAAAACACTATTTTTAAAAAGATAACTTTTCCATCATGCTATGCAGCCCTGGGAAATAATGTCAGCTAAAGTGCAAGCTGTGTCACGTAGGCACTATGTGGTCTAGGCTTGAACAATGATAGAGTTCATCCTGAATGAAAGAAATGTGACTGTCACTTTGTGGGGGTCACCAAAGGTTGTACCAGAATACAAATAATAATAATATATAATACAGTTGTTCTTAGAGATTGTCAGGAAGCATTGTCTTACCTGTTGCACAAAGTAATTTCCTTGTGATTCTGGGTATCTTACTATCAGGATAGGGCGCAAATCATTCTCCCACATTTCAGAAATATCTGTGTTGGCCGCAACTTTTTGAATAGCATCAGAACTTAAAATTCTTGGTTGGTGAGAATACTGTAGAAGGTAAAGAGAAGAAAAAGTTCTATAACTATTACTAGACCTTTTTAAAGATAGTTTTCTTCAGGATTACAATAAAAATGGTATATTGTGCCACTTTGACTTACTCCCAACAAAAACTAATTTAAAAGTCTCTTTTCACTCAGAAATGATTGGCTTCTCTATCTTTCATTTCCATGCAAAATATGCTAGTATTTAAAGTATGGGAGAAAGTTTTACCTACCAGCTAGCTGTAAAACCTGAACCTATGAATAGGTTCTCTGTTTCCTAATATCTTAATTCTATGTATGATGTCTGAAGCCATGTCACCTTCAACTGAGGTTTCTACTGAGACAAACACCAGCAGCTTTGTTTCTAGTAGTAATATTTAGCTTTATGCTGTATCTATGTTCTAAGATGCAGTACTGCAAAGACATGCCTAAGTTAACTCACTCCCAGAGGGAGAGAGCTGTGTCATTGTGGCCTCTGCCCACAGTGGCAGAATCAGTGGGACTGCAGACAATGCTGTGGCTCCTTTGGGGCCAGCTGGGGCATTCGTCAGGCTGGTGACACATGGGTTGACCTCAGAACTGACAGCTCATCTCCTGTGGCAGGAGTATTTGACCTACCTCCCAAAGGACTTCCTTTGTCTTGTCCAGGTGCAGGCCTTTGGGGCTGTATCAGGTGACCCAGAATGCTTGAGACATCCTTATGTAGCTGGCAAATGCACATATGTGATGTGCAAGAGTTCTGTAATGCTCTGGAGTGGTAGCTGAATGCCAGCTGGGATTCCCAAGGACATCTCCAATGCCCCTTTATACACCAGGTTTGAACCTATCCAATCTCTAGCAATTGTCTTCTCAAGAACTTCCTGTGCCACTACTGTTTTTAAAGATTCCTATTTCAGGCACTATCATATCCATTCCTCACTTATATCACAGGGTCTTCCCTCTACTCCTGTCTTTCTCCTAACAAAAAATACTGCTTTGTTTATTTGTTCTTTGATCAGAACTGCCTTACATGACTGATTAGACTTGCTGTCCTTTAGGGTACCTTGTCCATGGCATCCTTTCTGAGATGAACAAAAGGAGACAAACTGGAACATGAGCACATCATAGTTTATAATGTAGGACAATGGTAATTTTTATTTTATTCCTTTTCTTTCTTTGAGCTGTTTAACAGCTGACTTGCTTTTGGGCTGCTCCTGCATCAAACTGACATTTTCATAAATATCTGTAGTATAACTCTATCATTGTATGTGTTAACAAAAAATAACTCGCTTTCCTTTTCTACTCTGTGTGCCATTTCACATGTGTCTGAAATAAAACCTAAAATCCATTACCTGGCCAGAATGTGAAATGACCTCAAAAGTCAGGTATCTTATTGCTTGTTGTCTTATTACCCTAGGGGATGACTATTGTTAAAAAATGAGGATTGCCTCACTATTTGACTTCTTTTCTACTTAGTTTGTGTTTGTACAAGCACGTATGAGCACGAGTGTTTTCTAGACTTCACTGCAAACATTTAATTCTACCCTTCTCTTGTTTCCCAGCTGTTTATCTCCATGTGAACCTTTCCTCTAATTCTACTAAAGTTTACCAGTGAAATTAAGCAGAGGGGTAACACAAAGATACTGAATCTCACTGTGCCAATTTGAATACAGTGTTTAAAGCTGAATTTTAAAACTGTAAGGCACCAAAATTTAGGATGGGCAGTTACATTTTTAGTGCTAGCAAATTTAGATATACATTAAAGAAAAAATTGCATTTCCTCTGAATAAAGATTAACTTTTGAAAGTTTGTAAATTGTACCATGGAAGTGGTAAAACAGTCTTTTGAAATACCAGAAGTTTAATATGGTGGAACTTAGACCACTGCAGAAGAGGCATAGACAAGAGAAAATGTTAGGGAGCTGTTTGGATTAGGAGGAGCAGACTGTAAGGGGAGAGTGAAAAGCTAAAGCTATGTACTTCAGAAGAGTGTAGGAGGACAATTCAATTAAGGAAGCTCAGAAAATCAGTGGGCAGTTGAACAAATGAAGAGCATGCCTGGTCATTGGGATCATTGAATCTCTTTGCGAAAAAAACATTAAAGTACAAATGCATGAAAATACTTCAGAAGAGATGAATCAATTTCCACTTCTAGTAATGGAGATATCTTAAAATTTGGGAAGTGAGAGGAGTTACAAAAGTGGTTATGAAATAAAAGAGAAGGAAAAGAAGATTTGTAAGTGACTCATTCTTTACAGTGTTGGTCAATCCCTATTTTGCCACAACAGGGAGGCAGAACGATATATTCATGACAGGGTCGTCACTAAGCCTGTTGTACTAAGCTGTATAAAACTGCAAAACTTCAAGTTCTATGAGCAGCCCAGGCTTGCCTGTAGGACTTTGAATTTTTGGCTCACACATCCCTCCAGGGTGAAAGAACAAAAGTTGTTGAAGGACAGGAGTTTTATAAGAAAGGAAGTTTTTCTTACTGAGAAGCTCAGATGCGATGGCTCTGTGGCTGGATGACACTACTGACAGCACTGGCCAGATTAACTGGTCCAACTAACCAGAACCAGCTTAGGAGTGAAGTGCTGGGGCTCAAGGGGGCTTAAAAAAAAGGAGCACTGGGGCTACATGATTGCTCATTGACCAGTGTAACTAAAGATTTAGCCCCACATGTTCTTATGTATATACTATATACGTACACAGACATGTATTGTGTGTAATACAGGCCTATTATGTTACAGATACATAGTCTATACATGAGCTATACATATTATATAGTGAGCTATGCACATATATATGTTATGTGTTGTAAGATGCAATTAATAGAACAGAATGACACAGTATCTCATTAACAAACAAAGATTTTTCTTGAATGGAGGGTGAATAAAATCAAGGAGAAAGGGAATGGCTAAAGGGAAGTGTGGAAAGGTGTGAGAGAAGCTTCATTTTACCAGTTTGTCCTGGACTCTGATCTACTGGTGATGAGAATACTGGACTGGATTAGTGGAATTTAGTTGCTTCTTGCTGAACTTTGAGTTCAGCTCTTCTACAAACACTTATTTCTGTTTGGAAATTCCTGAAATGTTTAGTTGAATGTGATTTGAAGTTTTATGCTCTCCTATGTTTCATGTGATTTAGTTCTTTATGAAGAAAATGATGTTAATATTTCATAATGAATCACTAAGAGCTGCAACATAGAGAAATCTGTGGTTTAAGGCTTACCATTGTTTAATTAAACCTTATCTTGAGTTTCCTTTTTTCACTAGTTCACACACCACTCTAAATTAGATACAATATAGTATGGGTCTACAACACATTAGAGCTTTATATCCTTTCAAGCCAATTTTGTACTGGCTATCAGCACCATGACTACTTGTTTTTCCTAGATACATGTGCACGCTGCCGGAAGAGCTATTTGTCTTCTCAAACTAAGTCACTGTCCTCTGACTCACCGTAATCACAATGAAAGTTGGAGTACAGTAGAATGCTATAAGAAATGCAATTTCAGATTTTGATCCGTCTTGTCCTGCTTGGGTTTCGCCTTAAATTCAGTAACTGTCCCTGACAAAGCTTATTGCTCTTGCTGCCCGGTCCCAGGCGGTGCGAGACGACAAAGACAAGCGTGTGAAGAAGATTTGTTCTCCACAGCCGCCAAGCTCGGGCTAAGAGGGAAACCATGCCACCCACCCTCACCTGCCGGGCCGCGCCAAGAGGGACCCCAGCCCGAATTCACGTTGGAGGCCAGGGCGGGATGGATGGGGCTGTCCCCCCGCCCAGCCGCCGGGACCCCTGCCCGCCGGAAGGCGCTGCCCCCCTCACCGAGGGAGAGGCAAGAAGCGCCTGGGTAAGGCAAACGCGACCCACCTTCTCCAGGGTCCACTGCGCTCCGGCGTCCCCGAGCGCCGGGGGCAGGCAGGCGGCGAGGCACAGTGCCCCGAGCAGCCGGGCAGCGATCCCCGCCATCCCCTCCCTCCGCCTCGCTGGGTCCCGGGGGCGCAAAGCCGGGGCTGTGGCGGCCGTGGTGGAGGCACGGAGAAGGCAGGGGAGAGGCACGGGAGGAGGCACCGAGGCGGCACGGAGGGAGGCACGGGGGGAGGAGGCTGCGGCAGGAGCGGCGTTGGCTGCTGGAGCCGCAGCCCTGCCAGTGTGTGTGGCAGCCCGCGTTCCCGCCGAGCCGGGGCCGTTCCCGGCAGCGCGTCAGCAGTGCCAGGGGCTGCCTGCGCCCCGGGCCCCCTCCCGCTCCCTCCTCCCCCGGCCGCGAGGGCGGGCAGGCACTCGTGATTCCCACCGTGGGAAAAGCCGGAGCCTGCGGCTTTCCCTTGAAAGCTGGTTTTGTGTTCCGAGGGGCAGCTCGGGGACGGGCTGCTGCTCGGGGCCCCGCGTGATCTCTCGGCCTTCGGGCGTCGGTGGGATGAGGGAGGGCCCTGCGGCGCGGCCCGGGCTCTCCCGCTGAGAGAGCTGATGGGAGCTCGAAGCGGGTGTTCCTGAAGGGTGTGACAGCAAGGACCTACATAACTGAGGGTGTGTGTGTGTGTGTGTTAATTTATTATTTTATAACTTCTTCTTATAAACTATATAATTTTTTTTTTCTGGCCTAAACCAGCTAAAATGAAAACGCTAAAATGAAAATCTTCAGGCGTTTTAAATTCTGTAATTATAGTATCAACTAACAATGAAGCAAAATCTGTGGTGAGGGGGTACTTTGCAGTACACCAATTTAAATTATTAAAACAAAGATACAAGCTCCTGTAGCTTGTATCAATTTAAATTATTTAAATTATTAAACCAAAGATACAAGCTTTCTGAGCTCCTGTTCTCTTCTTTAGGTCATTTGACATCACCGATCTTGCTCTAGGATGTTGTAGAAAACATCTGACAGATACTCCATTTATAGTCACCAATTTTTACATATTTCTTAAAATTCAGGCTCAATCTCAAAACAAAAGAAAAAAAGAAGAAGAAGAAATGAAGAAAAGAAGCAGGAGGAGTAATCATTTTGCTGCTTGTCAGCTTTGTACTGGAAAGCCACATCTTAGTAACTATAGCTTTGCAAGTAAGGGTGATGTTGGAGAAATGGAGCGATTTGTGATTTGCAGATTGTTGACCCAGATTTCACAGGTTTCCTAGAAAAGCTGGTGGATCTCCCACAAGTAGCTTTACTACAGATGCAGCATCCTTCTAGCTGATACTCAGAATGTGTCTGTGTCCAGTCTTTTTCATATATGGGAAAAAAAGAGTTAATTTAAATTGGTGCCTTTTTTTTTTTTTTTTTCAGTCATGAAAGTCCACACAGTGCTTTGTTATGAAATTGTTCCAAATTCACAGCCAAGTCACTGGTTAACAGGAAGAAATGGGCAATCTTTTGATTACCAAGAAAAATCGGCATGGTTGACAGATTTTTACACAAAAGCCCCAGCATGTCAGAGATCAAGTCACGGGAAATTAGTCTAAATCCCACTACCAAGATGATGGCTATCCCAGCAGAACTACACAACAGAACAAAAATCTGTTGCCCCTCCATGAAATTTCCTGTGGTTCACTATACAATCCAGATGCTGGACAGAATTTCTGGGTGGTGTGCCAGGGTTCTCATACAATTTAGCAGAAAAGAAAATAAATACAATAGCTACAGAAGAAATCTGACAAGAATATGAGTCAGGACTGCTTTTCCCCAAGGGATTGTGGTTGCTCTGAGGGTTAGAATTATTTGATAGATTACAAATTTGGCAAGTGTAAAGTCAGATTTAGGCAGTGTTAATATCACCTACATGGGAAACACACATAAAAATTTAAGTGCTGGACCAGATGTGTCGAGAGATTAAACAGGATTTTTTAAGGGCATTACTTTCAAAATTTGGAATGGAGATGTCCTCTCTCATAACCACCCCATATAGTTCTATGTCTATAAAAAAGACTGAGCGGAAAAAAAAAATGAAAAAAAAAAAATCCCTGTAACAGAAATCAAAAAATGGAATAACATAACTATTTTAAATAGCAAACTTTAAAAAAAACCCAACAAAAGTGATTGAAAGTTTGTTTTTCCAGGGATTTATAAAGGAAAAATGTTTTGTTTAGTCCTGCTCCATACCACCTAATAGAAAATGTGTCAACAAATTGCTCAGTGGTCAGCTGTTCTGTTATATACATTTATATACATTTTAAATAGTTAGATTATTACTCTGAAAAATCAAATAGATGCAATCAGATGCCATCTAGAGGGGGAAAAATACAGGGTAGTTTATTTGAAGGAAAGCATAGGCAATCTGTGACGGCATGATCGTCCCTTCCTATGCCCAGGAAGTGACAGCTGGTGTGACAGTGCCATCTACTGAAGTCCCGATGGACAGTCGGTGAAGGCACCGCGGTGAAAACCTTTTCCTTCTGCTGAGCCTGCACCATGTCAGCATTTCAGCCGAAGCGCTCCGGGAAGCTGCGGCCGCCTGCTCCGTCACTGCCTGGGCTATAAACTCCGGAGGAATGCACTGCCCGGCGCTGCGGGTTCAGCGCACGCCAGTTTTCTCCCGAGGGAGAACTGCTGCACCTTCCTTCCACCGTCACAAATACAGTTTTAATGCTTGGCTCTTCCCACTGGCAGGTCCATGGCAGGCACAGCAGAGGAAGTGTGGTCTGAATCCGCATAATAATGACAGGTAATTTCCAATCCAAAAGGTTGGATGGGGCTCCAAGCAGCCCAGTCTGGTGGAAGGTGTCCCTCCCACAGCAAGGGGGTTGGAACTAGATGGTTTTTAAGGTCCCTTGCAAACCAAACCACTCTAGGATTCTGTAATTTTGAGCCTGAGCTATGGCTGATTTTCCACCAGCAGTAAGGCAGCAGATACAGTCTGAGATTTCTGGTGCTCATAAGCCTGGGCTGCTGCAGACTCAGAAATCCATGGGCAGCTCTTCCAGCCCAGAGGGAAAGGGTGATGGTCACAGAAGAGCACAGGGGCCTGCAGGTGCCTGCTGCTCAGGTGCATCTTGTGGGCTTGAGCTGCTGCTGTTCATCCCAGTTAACTCATCCACTGCTTGTCTCTGTGGGCTTTGGAGCAGCCTTCATCAGGCTGTGGAAGCACCCTACTTGGTGATTCAGGCTAAAGAGACACTGTTTCCATAGGCTGATGCCTTCTCAGACAAAGCTTTAATAAGTGGAAAGTGTAAAATATGTTAGGTTTACCTTAAACACTTATTTAGGAAAATAACTTTATTTTCCAGCCAATACAATAGAATTATATATATGATATGAATGAGGCTACCCATCTAGCAGATGCAAGGATCTGTGAGGTCATTTCTTAAAGTAGGGTGGGGGTAAGTATATTCCAAAACTCAATTACCTATAATTTTAAATACCAATATGTATTTTGTTTAATTAAAAAAAAATAAAGGTAAAAATAAAAATATACCAAGGTAAGTTTTGATTCTATGTTTTTTAAGTTTATACTAAACTTTTCACCGGTTTGGTGGAGGTAGATTTTGGGACGAAATTCAGCTAAGGGCTCAAACCAAGATGATGAGGTAATTTAGAGACATACCGCCATTTCAGAATTTTATCCAAACCAAACCTGAACTCCTAACTTTTTATTCAGTTCCCTTATGGGAGAGGTTGAGTTGAGAGAGTGAGAGTCAAAAGAGACAATGAACAGAAAAAAAAAGAAGAAACAAAAAGAAAAGTGTTTCTATATTTTGCCTATAGAGATACTACTTCCTCTTTTTGCAGACATTTGTTGCAGATCTTGCAGATCCTAAATGAGGCTATGCAACATCAGTGTCAGAAGCACTGAAAAAAAACCATGGCAGCATGTGCTTATGGAATTTCTCAGGCAAATGCATCAGTAAACTCTCCCAAGACATTGCCTTGAATATGAAAATATTCAAAATATTAAATTGGTGAATAGAAATGAATACATCATGTATCCATTTTCAGATCTGAAATATCCAAATGCTAGAGGTATTATTTTCAAGCTGGAAAAACTTAATGCATTTTTAGAGTTATAAAACAAATGCAGTTTGTTTATATAGATCTTGTGGCCCATACTGAAAACCAGTTTTTTGCTTATAAAAGCAAATAAATACCATGAAAGTTACCAATTTCCTGGTATCTTGTAGATTTAAGAGAGAGAGTGATTTGTAAAGCACATCTGGCTTCAGTGGGGAAAGCTGAGCTGTGAAAGCAAGCTAACCATCTGAGGGAATGATTGGGCTCAGAAAAAAAATTAAGAACATTGATGAAATCCACAGGAAATCACTAATTATGGTAGTCACAAAAATAACAAACCAGAATGCTTGCCCTGTGAATTACTGCAGCCAAGGCTAATGCTGTTATGATGCTGCAATCCCACAGAGTCAGCTGTGCATGTGGACAAATGTGATGTGCTGTTCCATATACGGATACCAAAGGCAGAGCTGCTTTCAGCTGTGTTTTACACATCTTTACAACAGAGATCTTTACATAAAGAACAGGGTTTGGACGCTTCAGCGATATTTGTTTAATAGAAAGTAACACCAAAGAAGTACTTACAGCAGTTTGGTTTATTTTGGCTGATGCTGTCCTGTGTTCTGTAATAAATTGATTTTAACTAATCCATCTTCTGATTTATGATAAAGCAGCTATTACAGCTTAGGACAGCAAATTAAATGGCACCAACCCTATTGGATAGTATAAAGCTGAGCTTCTTTACAAAGAAATATAATCGTTGCCCAGTGACTGTGGATAATATCAAACATCCATCTGGTGTTGTCCATAAACAGCTATTTTTAGGGCTGCTATTGAAAATGTGAGAAGCTTGCTGCACTTTAAATACAGTAGAGTATGACTCCTTGCTGTGCTAAGCATCAGAAATCATGTTTATGGAGGCAAGCTCTGTGTTTACAGTGGTGGCGTGTGGGAGTCCCACTTTAGAGGAAAAAGGAAACGAAGATTGCTCAGCTATCTGGTGCAGAGCTTTGGCAAGAACATCCTCTATTCATGGAATAGCCTTCATTAAAAAGTCCCAGGGTGGTTTTTGGCATTCAAAACCAGTTTAAAGCAGAATCAACCATTAGCTGCTGCATTTTTAGTTTAAAGTACTTCCAGATTTTGACAAGAAGCTGCAGGCTAATAATTTATCAAATAAAATGGTGCCAGTCAGTGCAGAGAGCTTGTTACACTCTCTATCAGCTGCAGCGTGTAGAGGTCTGATGCAAAATAGGGTAAAGAAAGCGGAAAGACTCCCCTCAGCTTCAGAGGGTTTTGGGCCAGGCCTCAGGAGTGCAAGATGAAGGAAATGAGAAACGTACGTTACAAACAGAGCTATAAATGACAAGGCACTAATCTGCTTCTCCATCTGTGCCTCGCTGAGCTGAGGATTACAAGCCTTTGAATTTGAGTTTGCCTTTTCAAGGTGTTTTCGGTCTGGTATATAACTTAAACTTCAACTTCCTATGGTAGTGGGTATTATTTTAAGACTTGTACACAGAAATTGAATCCAAATTCAAGAAGGAAGATTATGGGTTGTCTCTCAACAGCGAGCTTTCGAGCTAGAGGGAGGTTATAGAGGCAGTTTTCCTTGCACCAGTTTTATTTGGTACTTCAGCTCACTGTTTTTGCTAAGTATCTCGCGTACAGAAATTTGCTGCTGATGCCAAGGGTGGCATCATTAACGCAGGGCAGAAAATGGGATTTGGGTGAACCAGAGTATTAGAAGGGGGGGCTGAAACACAACAGGAGACGGACAGTGAAAAGGGCCTGGAGAACTTCTGAGTTCTTGCACGCACATCCGTAGGGGCTAGCGGGAGACGCTGAAAGCCACTTCCAGCTCCCAGGTCAGCGCGGCCACGGAAAAGACCAGCGCGATGCGGTGACACACTAGGTCAAGTATTTCCTGTGCAGCGACGGACGGCCTGCCCGGCCCAGGGGACATCCCCGTGGGGCCGCGCCACCGCCGTCCCGGCAAGGTGAACCGGGAGCGGCGCGGATGGAGACCAGAGCTGTGGCTGCCGCGGCCGGGCGGGGCGGGGGGAAGGCGGCACGGTGCTGC
This sequence comes from Bombycilla garrulus, assembly GCA_013400315.1. Lineage (NCBI taxonomy): Eukaryota > Metazoa > Chordata > Aves > Passeriformes > Bombycillidae > Bombycilla > Bombycilla garrulus. Next base: position 237,407 of record VXBU01006370.1, read on the forward strand.
GAGGTTCGGCGGGCAGGGCGGGGGCTGCCCGAACCCGCGGCCGGCGCTGGCACAGCAGCCGACGGGTGCGAGCTGGCGCGGACCCAGTCTCTGGCACGGCTGGACAGGCGAGGCCGGGGCGGCGGCGGGGCGGCAGCTGCAGCTCGGAGCGCAAAGCTCCGCAGCCAGGGCCGTCCCGTCCCGTCCCGTCCCGCTGGAGCAGCTCGGGGCAGCGCCCGCCACGG
>VXBU01006370.1:238010-316381 GCA_013400315.1 Bombycilla garrulus
GGGACGGGTGCGGCGGGACGGGCGGCTGCCAGCGCCAGCCCGGACGGGGCTGCGTGACCCGCGACAGGCAGGACGCGTCCCGCCGGTCCCACCCGGCGTCTGTGGCCGGGAGCTGTCGTCCCTGCCGGTGGGAACGGACTCTGCGGGGTAAGAACTGCGAATGGAGCCGCCTGGAGCGGGGCTGGACGTCCGCGGGGACGCAGGGCGGGTTAAGGGCCAGGTGTGGAGGAGCTGCCCGAGAGACGCTTGGCTTGCTGGCAGCAGGAACGGGACGGACAGCGCTTCTGGGCGAGCGCAGGCTGCGCGCAGGGCAGCAGGGGAAGGAGGCAGAGGGACTCCTTCATAGCCCCCGTTCCTCTCTGCTTTTTGAGGTGTGGGATTTTCTTTGCAGAAATAAAAATGCAGAACTGCATACTGTATGTCAATCTCAGCATACACTTATTTGATGTGATGTTCGGAAGAACTCTATTCTCGCTATAAAGCAAGCAGTTTCTGTGGCTTTCCTTCCATAGAAAGATCCATTCTTTCCTACTGAGTAACAAAAATAAACTTCTTCGAAGGCTTTTATGCAAATACATATGGTATCAAAAAGCTTCGTCAATGCAAATGCATCGTGCTTTTGATAAATATAATTAACGTTCTAATTAGGCAGTTGTAGGTGAGCTTTCACAGTGTGTTTTCACTGTCTAAATTAAACTTGCCTAGCAGACTCATTAATTCTTTCACGTCATAAGGCTTTTTTGTTCTCTATTATGTTGGTTAGGCATTGTTTTTTGTAATTCAAATTCACCCCTAAGGCTTCGTATTTGCTGTCTCTGGAGTCTATGAGAGGTGAGGGAGAGGAAAGCAGTATGTAGAAAACAAGAACAAGTCATCTTCAAGCAAACTTGAAGGTGCTGTGAAACTGCTTTCTTGAGAAAGGTCCTTAAATGTTACTTACTGTTGCTGACCTTACTCTTTCTGTTTATTACTTCCATCTGTATTGTGTTTAGCATGTTCTTTAAGGCAGATGTTTCTTTTCAGGTGTTGTTGCTAAATTTCTTCTGTATTTGAAAGCAAGAGTTTCTAGATACCTGTGCTGAAAATCCAGAAGTATAATTTTGTTCTCTCTTCCAGAGCCCCTGTTAAGAATTTTTATCGCAGCACCAGGACCTTATTTTCCTTCCAATACTGCAAATTGTGTATCTCTCTTTCCTTATCTACTTTTCAGAATGCAATGACAGTGGGGTTTTGAGCTATTACACTGCTAAATACCAGGAGGGCATAGTGTCTTAAATGAACTGTTTTAGCAATTCTCAGCCTTATTTCTGGGGAGGACAGCATCTACTGTATGCAGTAAGATATGGTATTTCTCTTTGGAAATTTCCTTGCAAGAGTAATACACTTTCTGAGGGGTTTTTTTGGGTATATTTTCTTTTTTTTACATAAGGGAAGGAAAAAAAGTGTGAGCTTACTGATTTTGGTATCCTGTGTGGATCAATGCTTCCTAAAAACTGTTAGCAATATGTAGTATCTATGTATTGGGACCACTTTTTTATCCATGGGAAACTTTTCCTGTTGCAGAAGTTGCATGGGGAATCTTGAAATTATTCTTTTCAAACATTTCAGCAGCTCACAAAATGCTTGAAGTAATTCAATCAGGTAGCATAGCATCTTGTAACAAATATCTCACGCCCATGCTCATGAAATTATTTGTTTTGAAAGGTTGTAGCAGACCTTCTTTTTTAAGCAGTCGTATGAGTACTATTAAATTATATAAATTTTTTCCAAAGGAACCAACCGATGCTTAATTGTATGCTCTGCATGTCTTCCTATAGTTAGTTTGTGTGTGCAAGTCATTTTGCAGTTTTCTTGAATAACAGCATTAAAATGATACCCTGAGTACATGCTGCCATATACAGTTTCAGTTTTTATCTTCTATTTTTTTTTGACATTTCTATACATTTAATTAATTTCCTTCTCTGCCCACCAGCTTCTCAGTCTTCTCAGTACAAAGCAGAGCTGTGTTCTACTGCTCCCTCCCCCTACCTTTTTTGTTGTTTTCCGCTTAAGTGCTAAGTGCTTTGCTCTGCTAAACTATCGTTAACTAGAAGTTGTGGTAACGTAATAGTAGTCAGTGCTAGATCTGATTTTTCTTTCTGTGGGAAAGCAGTTAAGTTTCCCTTACAAGTACAGAGTGCTTCTAGTGTAACACATTTGAGTAGGAGGAGTTGGTATTGTGCTGCGTAAAAGTAGAATGGTTATGACATGAGTATGCGACTTCATGCATTTCATGTGAAGTAACAACTTTATTTTTCCCCTACAGGCAGAGTACAACGTTTCAAAATGCTGGAGATTATCTGGGTGATGCTAGAGATTACATTTAATGTGATTGTGTCTTCAGACATTCTGCTCCTCCATTTCATGGGCGAAAATATTTTATAAAAATGAAATCAGATATCTTCATGCATCTTCAAGTTCCCTGTGTCCTGTGAATTCAGAGAAGACTTTCTGAAGGAGGAATAGATTTATCACATACGTGGACTTTCGTTGTTGCTCAAGGATACACTTTTTTTTTTCTTTGTAAAAGGCTATCTGTGTGAAGATGAGTCTTCGTTTAAGATATGATCTGTGCAATTAGGTGAACAAGGATACTTTTAATGAATTATCAACATCTATTTCCATCTGTTTCTCCAGCTTTTTTTTTAAATAAAAATGAAGGACAAGTATAAAACAGCAGAGCTGATGTGTTTCTGTGAGGCCTTTATGTAAGCCTCTGTGTCTGGATGTGGTGCTAAAGGACGGGCAATCTGCTTTTGATCAGCTGATAGTAACTGCAGAAAGAGAACCTTTAATTTAAAGTAACTTGCAACTGTAATTATTTTACTCTTTGGCTTGCACCGAATGAAAGGGAAATTTAAGTTTTACTGGTCAGGAGCATTTTACTGAACTAAGAAAGGGAAACTTACATTATCTTTGTTTTTGTTTCAAACCAAGAACTGATAACGTATTTTACTTAGAATTGACTACTAGGGAGATCTCGGCAGAGTAAAGCAAGTCAGATGTCAGCAAACGACTCTTCTCCCCCATCCTTACAGAAGTTTTCCCCACCGACATGTCATGCTGCTGCACCACAGACCCCAACTTTGTCTTCAAGTCCCCAGTCGGGGCTCTCCAGTCGGCTCTCCAATGGCAGTTTCAGTACCCAGAGCCTCACCAACTCCCGAGGCTCTATGCATGGGATCTCCTTCCTTCTGCAGATTGGTCTCACTCGAGAGACTGTCACCATTGAAGCTCAGGACCTGTCCCTCTCTGCTGTTAAAGACCTCGTGTGCTCCATAGTTTACCAGAAGGTATGGTATAATGTCACCATGTTCTGCTGATGGCAACAGCTGTTTGTTCACAGGCTACTCAGTAATAGCAAGCTGAGAGTTTGGTATCATGACAATGATCTATATTAGGTATTTGCAATTGTGCAGAAAGAAATTTTGGGAACTCTCAATGGAGAAGCTTTTAATTCAAAAGTACTAAGCCCTCCTCTTGCTTTTTTGCTTGTGAAATCTAGTAAAAGAAGATGTAGTTCTAAATTTTCTGCAAGAATGGGTTTTCACAATATGGACAGTTTTGTCCTTTCAGCAATTGTCACTGATACCTTAGGTTTTTATTGGCTTATACTTACTACTGTTGAGGAATATTCTTGGATCTGTATAGCCAGCCACAGTGACAGGAAAAATTGTGGCCTACAGACATGCATTGCAGGGCCACAGACTTGATACTAGCTGTTCTTTTTGTTTCTAGCTAATAATTAAATATCCCACCAAACAGCTGATAATGTCCTAGTATTGTTTTTCTGTATACTGAATACATATTATCCTTACATATCTGGTAGGAAAGGGTTGACCTGGAAATAAAAGAACCCTAGCACACTTTTCCTGTGTGTCTTGGCTACCCTGTTGCAAATTCTGTCTCTCTAGGAAGTAAGGAACACTATCATGCTGGTTTTGCGTCCAGATTTTATCTTTAGGTTAGGAAGGTTAGATCCCAGGAACCAGCCTGAAAAAAATTTAACAGTATTTCATAAAATAAGAAATAATTGCTATTTTCCATCAAGGTCAGGGAATTATCTCCATGTCTTTCATTGTTGTGATAATTGTGATATTTATCATTGGTTAATTTATTGTACAATTCTTTTTCACCTAATAGCCTGAAAAAACATAACCACATTATATGTTATTTGCATATGCTTGTATATATTTTTTTCTCATCTCATAACTTACTGTGTTTTTCATATGTTTGCGTACTTCTTGTCAAACAAGCCAATTTCATAATAAATTCCAAAATATAATTCAGCATGTTAGTTCCTTTCTGAAGAGATTAATTATTTGGGTCAACTGTTCTTTTTCTCATGTACCATGCATATTAGATGTATCTTTACACAGCCATTTTAGGGGCTGCTTTTTCTTTCTATATCAGCTCCTTCTCTTTACATCTGCATATTTCCTGTCTTTTGTCTTAAAGAAGATGAAAACAAGTACATTCACACTTTTCTTTTTTCCTTTCTGTTTTTTCGGCAGGCTCAGCTAAAAGTTTAACTTGAGGTTTTGTTATAGCTCAGTCTTCTTACATGCTGAGCCTAATCTACTGCAAAACTGATGAGGATTTCATGATTGGTTTTCCTTTTTTGTCTGGCTTTGCTGCAGTTTCTGCTCTCCTGCAGCTGACACTACCAGAAAGTGACCGCTCAGTGAAAACATGTTGCAGGCAGCAAGCTGATCAGGAAACAACCTCATGTGTGGTGGATTCATCTTTCATAAGTAGTTTTGCAGCTAGTGCATGAGTGGCAATGTTCTGCCTTGACTTTTTTTCTCTTAGATCTGGTGACTGTTTCAAGACTGTTAAATGTTCTAGGATTAGTATATGCATAATGTGAAAATTGCAAACTGCATTCTTGTCGGTAGTTGTGCGAATGGTTGCTGTTTTTTTCCAGTTAAAAGCTTTGAAGCTGCTGGGTATGCTGCTGAGATTCAACAGTGTTAAAGCTTCCCTTTCCTCTGGTATTCCACAGCCTGCTTAAACTGTCTTGTCTTGACTGCAGGGTACTGTGTGGTTTGTTGTTGTGATAGTTCTGTTCTTAGCAGTATGTACTTACTGTTGCATTTCTTTAATGAATGAGGAGAAATGCCTTTTCTTTTACTTGGAATAATAATTGATAGCTTTTATTCTTATTTGGGTGTTATCTTTACTAGAGTTAAACGGACATTTCCTTGCTTCACAGTCACATTTCAAGCTTGTATTTCTCTATGCAAACTGGAACAAAATAAAATTCGGAGGAGTCCTTCTTCACGTATTTGGGAACTTGGGACCACCTGCCTAACTGTATTTGAGGCTACAATTAGAGTATCAAAACTGTTGGTTAGGACTCTCTGCTTTTTTGTGTTTCCTGTTTCAGACACTGGTCTTCAGTGTAGCTTGTTCAGGTTTTGCAGAAGGATAATTAGAAGCAGCATCAGCAGAACTGAAACTAAAGAGGCATGTGTCTGCAAGGAGAGCGAGATGAGTAATGCAAATATTTGGTGTGTCTTAGCTCTATTACAGATGTTCTAAACATCAGGAGATGTTTTTTCTTTTTAAGTGTTTTTCTTCAGTTTTTTTCAAGTTTGAAGTTAAGTTTGTGTTAGGGCTGTTGTGTACTGGAATGATTAATAGAAGTCTTCAGAAAATCTGAACTTTAGACTTTACTGGGATGCTTGAAAAAAATTCTTGCTTATGGTCTCCAGTTGCTAGATAATTTTTGTATTTAAGTATCAGACAGAGTTCTCAGGGGCAGTCTGAAGAGGAACCTAAGCTGAACACATATGGCTGCTGGAACAGAGGGACAGTGTTTAGAAGCAGAATAACTTGTAGTAGGTAGACAGTGTGTGTCCTTGCACAATGATCAGATATTACAGAAGCAAGTTCTTAATCCTGTTTTGTGTTGGAATACTGTTTCTTCATTCCTCACATGAAGTGGAACAAAGGGATTAATGACTTGAAACTTGCATGTGGTGATGTTCCACTGCCTGCAAACTGAGAATTATGTTGGACCATGTGTTCTAAGTGCTGTATTCTATCTTACCTAATTTTATTTTGGTTAGAGCTATAAATGAAAAACATGTGATTACTGTAGTATTGTTTGTGTAGTATCAGTAGCTGCAAAATTTGTCATCACTTTTTCTGTAAACTTATGAATCTTTGCTTTCATGTTTCTGCAACTTCTCTATCTTTTTTGGTCCACAGACTTGTCCTTCATAATTTTCACTTTCAGTCATACTCAGCATTCTTCTTCTCTGTATTTATTTCCTCTGATGACTTTGTTACACTTTATTCTGAAACAGACCAATTGCTCCCCTGCCTTCCAAAGTTTCCCTGAAATTCTCATGATCCTTTAACCATTGCATTGTTTTTGGTTGAGTACCGCTACTTTAGCCGTGCAATCTGTTTCATACTCTTCCCACCTAGTTTTTCTAGAACAGTTTTTTTCGATGGAGCCCACCCAAAGTCACTGTTTAGCAAAATCAAAGGGATATTTCTTATGTCTTGCCGATTAGATTCCGCTTCTGTATTTTCATTGCGTAACAAGGATCATATTGCAATTCATCCATATGACAAATGGATCTCTACAACTCTCACAGTAACAACTTGAGAGTAATAAATAAATAACAGTACTGCAACCAGTGTTCTGGGTTTTTCTCCAGGTTAAGCTTGTTATAGTTAATGGTGTTTGTTTTTGAAAGGCTCTAAAATGAATGCAAATCATCTCTTCTGTTCAGATGTGCTCAAATCTGTTTTCCTCCTACTGCTCTGCCTTCTTGACTTGTCAGCTGTTTTCTTCATATGAACTAAGTAATGCAGAGACTTAGCGAGAGTTGAGGCATGAGAAGCAAACATGCTTGTGAAAAGGTGGGAGCTGGGGAGTTAACTGGGGGTATGGAGGTGTTATATATGGGGGGCAGATGAGCATTTCCAGCATGGTAATAGGTTTGTATGCTGGAAAACTTAGCCAAGCAGTAGTCCAAGTATGTCTGTACTGAGGCATCTGGTGAGGGAAAGATCTCCTGCGACATGTTTGAAGCTAGTTGTCTGTGTGATAATGTGATTTGGCACATGATTCTAAAGAGTGGGAGTGAATAGCTGAGTAGGGATGCAGGATAATAGAATGGATGACTTCAGTGAACTGAGAGACTTTCCAATGGTGTTTTAGACCATTAGACTTTGGAATTAACTTTCAGTGGTTTGAAGCATTTGTTTTGAGTTATGACGGGTCATGAGATATTGGACCTTGAAACAATATCCGCCTACACTTTTCCCTAGTGTGAATTTTTGGCGACTATTCCAGAACTTTGTAAAGTAACTCCTGGAACTTGAAGTAAAGGGATTTTTCAGTTACTGCCAAGACAGAAAGAAGCCTCAGTTGTGTTTTTCTCAGCAACACTGACTGCTGTATGTTGGTTGAGTTCTTCTGGATACTAAAGACGATGTAATGCACTTTCAATTAAAGCTAGATATGCTGTAATACTTACAGCTTGTTGAATAACACCAGTGATTTTTCCTCAGTGTAACTGCAATAAAGCACTTGTTGTGTTATTTGTGCTACTACCACTCAAGTATTAAGAATTATATTCTTGATATAAGTTGATGATATCGGTGTACCAGAGATAAATTTTGGCACAGTCTAGTGCATGCGTAGACTTCCCACAAGTGATTTCCTGTCACTGGATGGTCTTTTGGAACTGTTAAGACTAGGAACAGTCATGTTTTTGCTTTTAGGAAACTTAGTAAGACTGGGATTAGCAGTTTCTATGTTCTAAGTAACTGTGCAGATACATTAGGCTTTTATGCAGGAAAGTAATAGCTGTATAATCCTGTAAGATAAAACAGGCTTTAAAAAATTCTGCTTTGAATTTTGTTTTCAAGTTTATATTAGGAGCTCTTGACACTTCAAAGGGACTGGATAATGTTCTTCCTTAACAGCTTCATGTAACTGAGCATAAGGAAAGCTATAAAAGCTGTACTTAGCTGCAGTACAAGAGAGAAGAATTTGGTAGCGTACAGCATGAATATAGTTCAACTATTGAACATAGTTTCAGCTTTGCGTAAAAATTCTGTTAAAAGATACCCCTTGAAATAAAGCCCCTGTTAATCAATGAGGTTATTCTTGGCCAGCAGTCTGCACAGAGCCTTCTGGCCAAGGTGCTAGCAAGGAATGCTGTATTCCCAAATGGACTGGGGAGCGGAAGAGNGGGGGGGCAGTGGAAGCATCCAAGGAAAGAGCAGGATTAGTTATTCTAACTTCTAACTAGAAAAATTCTATTAGGTATGATTGAATTTGGAGGCTGCTGCAGCTCTGTCCCTATGTGCAGCCAAGGACAGCAAGACTGCCCACGTATTCCAATAGGCACTAGCGTTTGGATACAGGTGTGCAACACATACAAATACACAGAAATCCAAACAGATCAACATTGTGTCTGTCTGTGAGCACTCACATGAACACAAACAGCACCAGCAGTCCTGTGCTGTATCAATCTCTGGTGGTTCAGGATAGAGGTTGGCAGTGGGGAAAAATCTATACAGACACATACCTGCTTACCCACCAGTAAAAAAGTAGCAACAAAAAAAAGCTGGGTGTCTTCAGCAGCCAGCTTCAAGCACTCTGCCCAGTAGCAGCTGCTGGATCTTGGTCATTCCAGTTGCTGACACCTGGATATTCAAGGCAAATATAATAAAATTCACACCTAGGCTGACTTCTTCAGTCACTGACATTATCGGATCCTCTTCCTCTGATTGCTGGCAGTCAGACCCCTCCATACACACACAGGGGCTCAGAATGAGAGAAAATAATTCAGGAAAAGAGCTAGAAATTGAGTTCAATGAGATTAGAGGACAGGTGGTGCTGATGATGCACAGGGCATGATCAGACAATTGTTCTGACCAACCCCTGTTTACAGGTGACCAGCCTCTTTTATCTTCTTATCCCTTGATTTTTTCCCATGTTTATTCCTCCCTGAATCACCTCTTTCCTTGCCTTTGTTTCCTTCCATAAACATTCCATAGGTATTGTACAATCCTAATTTCCCAGCATTTTACAATCTGTACTACACCATTGGACCGCAACCCCTCTCAGGCCAAAAGGTGTTCTGGTAGTGACTTACCTGATCAGTGTATGTGTGGAATCTGGGTCTAAGGATGTCCTGTGAAGGCCAGGGTATCTTCTCCTGGGAGTTCTTTGGGTTCCTACTTGCCCTTCTTTCTCTGTGCTCCCCTGGCTTGTGGAGATGGGCCTTTGGTCTGATGGCTCCTTGAAGGCCCTGGGAGGTACTGGGCAGCGTGTTGGTCAGCTGCCCCCACCTGCATTTTTCCTCTGTGCTGCTTTGTGGATGTGTAGACAAACACCTCACGGGCAGGACAGATAAATGAGCTACTGCAGGGTTCCTCAGCCACTGCCTGTCCCTCTTACCGATTCAGGAAAAACTCCTAGCAAGTGAAGCTCTCCATACCAATGAACAGGCTATCTCTTTTCTCATCCTTTTAGCTTTTGGAATTATTATTTTAGAAATGGAGATCAGGCATGCACAATGCCTAGAAAAATGTGTCCTGTTGCAGTCTTGTCACATACTATGGAAACTGTATACACAGTCTGTGTTTAGTGAGGGAATTCTTGTACTCCATACTGTTATAGATTATTGCCTTGTTAGTCATGAGCTTGTGATTCTGCATCTTAGTCTAGAAGCCACTGATAAAGCTCAAGTATGTAAATAGGAGAAACACCTTTTAAGGAGGTTAAATATCAGAGTTTACAAAACCAGACAATCTTTCACAGTGCCTTCTTTTATGTGTATGTATATTTGTTTTAGAAGAACAGGGCAGTAAATCATATCATGACAGTATGAGAAGTATTCATGATACACAGCTTGAAAGGTCAATTTATTTAAGGGAGAACCAAATGAGGGTGTTGATATCAACAATTCCAACAATCTGTAATAGATTATTTTGCTTTTTTCACAATATTTCTACTCCATAGAAATTAATTGTGCCTTTGTCTGGAATTTATTTGAAAACCAAAATTTCAATTATAGGTATTATAATGTTATTTTCTAAGGGATGTAATGACTCATTTTTAATGATTACGCTTGCTGTCACAAAGAGGGCTTTAGTTTATTTTGTCAGCTAATGCTTTTTAGTAATGAAAATTAATGTAGTATGTTTAAAACATTTTAATAAATCCAAGATTTGTACATGAGGATGGGTAAATGGTGCATAGGCAGAATATATTTTGTCATAGCAATTAAGATAAGTGCTGCTTGGCAGGTGATTATGTGACCTCTGGTTACTGAGGTGAAGGATTATGTGTAGAGATGTTCTGGAAGCTGCATGACAGGGCTATGGTCTTAAAGAGTGGGAAAAAAAAAGAGACAAAGACATATCTTTATCAGGGGAGAGGGTCTCAAACCTGTGAAGTATCTTAGAGGCTTTCTTAAAATCTGTGCTTCATAGGTGGTTCTGTGAACTTAAGAAGAAGAGACAATAGTTCATGTGATTCCCTGAGTCATGAGTTGTACCTCCTGGCAGCTGAAATTAATATTGGTGTTATTAAAAAGTGTTATGTGTATCTGCAGACAAGTATATACTGTTGTAATGTTGATTTTATATCCCTTTTGTTAGAATTAAGTTCTTCAGCAGTATAATGCAATTAACAGAAGTTAGCAGTGTATCAAGGAATGAAACCTCACAGCACTTATTTTAATAATGTAAATATATCTTGTTTTCTTGTTAAGGTACAGTGGGATTTTGGGTTAGAGCTTAAAGTAAGTTTATTGTGCTGTTTCAGGTTTGTTATATTCAGAAATGTCTGTTCCCTTGGAAGAATTACTAGTGGCTGTATCTTTGCGTGTTCTGAATATTAAGTCAAGTCCCATGCACACTTGCAGAGATACTGAGACACATATTTGGGCGGCACAGCCAATTCTTAAGTTTTATATTTTCTTTCCTATTACAAAGGATCTTTGGGCAGTTGGAAAAATGTGATTGTCAGAATATTCTTGGCTATTTGCTGTTTCACTCTCAGGAAACCTGAGAGTGAGTTGACAGACAGAGGAAGCAGCTGGCTGCTTTGGCATCGGCCCAGTAAATCAGATTGTTCTTGCTGTGGACTAAATATCTGTGTGTCAGTATAAATTTGTCAGCTCTGTCTTANTTCTATGTTCTAAGTAACTGTGCAGATACATTAGGCTTTTATGCAGGAAAGTAATAGCTGTATAATCCTGTAAGATAAAACAGGCTTTAAAAAATTCTGCTTTGAATTTTGTTTTCAAGTTTATATTAGGAGCTCTTGACACTTCAAAGGGACTGGATAATGTTCTTCCTTAACAGCTTCATGTAACTGAGCATAAGGAAAGCTATAAAAGCTGTACTTAGCTGCAGTACAAGAGAGAAGAATTTGGTAGCGTACAGCATGAATATAGTTCAACTATTGAACATAGTTTCAGCTTTGCGTAAAAATTCTGTTAAAAGATACCCCTTGAAATAAAGCCCCTGTTAATCAATGAGGTTATTCTTGGCCAGCAGTCTGCACAGAGCCTTCTGGCCAAGGTGCTAGCAAGGAATGCTGTATTCCCAAATGGACTGGGGAGCGGAAGAGAGAGTAGGGCGCCGCACGCCTGTACGGAGCCAAGCTGCTTGGTTGGAGCTTATTGCTCCCTGCATGGAGGCCCGGCCAAGTGCCTTAGACAGGGCTCTGCTGGGCCACCTGCAGCTCATCAGAGCTGGCCGTAGGGAGGGCAGCCGGCCAGCGCTTCGNAAATTTTGCCTCTCCTTGTGACTGTCCAAGGTAGATAGCATGCTTTCTGGAGCATGGACTTCTTCAGTATCATGTGTCATGTAATTATGTAGTTTGTATAGACCAAACCAGAGAAGACCAGCTTGGTATTTCAGATAAAATTGCAGCCGTAAAGAGGACATTAATTTTTCTCTGAATGGGAAAAAAGTGTGAAAACAATGGGCATGATGGATACAATACCTTCATTATGTTTTTGATTTGGTAAAACAAATCTTTGATGATTTTAGTTAAGAACAATTAATATACTACAAGCTTCACGCATTTTAGATACTTATTGACTATGTAACGTAAATTACTGACTTGTTACCTCATTAATTAAAAGTTCCTTCTGAGATTTTCCACATTTTTTCTGCATTTTTGCTGTTTTCTTCTGTGTGTGTGTTCCCGCCTCAAGTTTGAATTCTTGTTTAAACCAAAAGGTTGGAGAAGCTGCTTGAATGCTGTTCATTCATCTCCAGGGTTTGTTCCTACTCTTTTTCCCCATGGACTGTTTACTTTTAAGCTTTTCATGTTATTAAATTTTCATTTTAAGAAGTTTTATTCATACTTGACAGTATAATGAAGAGTGGGGAAAATCTAGAATGAGAAAACTTTTTTCAGTGGTGTGTCATGGAAAAGTGGCATGTTATTTACTGTATCTGTTTCCTGTATGGATTTTTTCTTTTCTGTCCTTGTGGGGATTTGAGTTTTTCTTTTCACAGAAAATGGGTAATATTGGAAGAGATCGCTGGGGGTCATAGAGTCTAACTTGCCTGCTGAAGCAGCATCATCTGGAGCATGTTACTCAGGATTTCTTATATCTGTAGATCTATCTGTTGTAGAACTATGGCGTGGAGCCTGTTAACTGGCTTGCTCCTCAAGAAAAGTGTGGCAGGGGTTGCTGGAGTGTCTCAAGCTAAATACCTGCCTGACCAGAATACCTATGAGATAAGGGTTGTAGGTGGTGGTATCCAAGTTAAAGGCCTGCATTGGCTTTTACTTGCCAGACTGATTATGCAGGTCTGAGAGATTAAGAAGCCAAAGAAACGAAAACCTTAACACTTCTTTTCTCAGGTTAAAAAAACAAAAATAGAAAATTTCAGAAAATGCTTTGTTTCCTCAAAAATAAGCTGATTAATTTTGTTTCCATAAACCTTTATGACTCTTGAGTTCTGTGTCTGTTACTAAAAACATTGATGTATAGGATTATCAAAGATCATGTCTTAATTTAGAGTTTGATTTCTGTTGCAGTTCCCAGAGTGTGGTTTCTTTGGCATGTATGACAAAATTCTCCTGTTCCGCCATGACCTGAACTCAGATAATATTTTGCAACGAATTACATCAGCAGAGGAGATACATGAGGGAGATCTTGTTGAGGTTGTACTCTCTGGTAGGTATTATTGTAACAGTGGAACGCCTCTTTATTCAGTAGCTTAAAAGGAAATAGGACTTTTCATGCCTGCCTTGAGCTTTTTCACTTAAGTCTCGTATACTTTGGGGTAGAGGTTTCCAAGAAAGTCCATGTGTCGCTGATGCTTCAGTGCTTAGTTCTGTTATTTTTTTCATTGTTCTCTTTTAATCTTCTTCAGGTTTATTATTATAAATAAATCTGAATTATACAAATGAGAATTTATAAGTATAATAATATCAGGTTTTAATTTTTGTAATTGTTTAAGGTGAAATGCAGGTAGGATTCAGAATTTGTTCTTCTGACCATTGTGCTTTTGGTTTGCTTATATCTGTCTTTTTGTTCTGTAGCTTTTGCTATTGATAGCTTATGCTGTCATAAGACTTCATATAAATGTTGTTGCTGAATCATACCTAGAAAACCACACTCTTATGGGTTATTGTAGTTCTTAAAAACAGTTTCTTTAAACAATATAATCCTTAGAGTGGTGGTTATTAACCAGTATCCAGGACAAAATAACCCCAGCCCTGATTGTCATTGTATGTATTTGATCAATACTTTGTCAAATTCAATCGAAAGTCAGCTGTAGTTTAACTATAAATGAAAGCTGGACTAGCAATGAACAGTTTTTTGAGTCTTTGAGGATAAAGTGACAGACTGAGGCTGCGTATTAGGAAGAGAGACTTCTTGACTGTCATGAGTTAAGCTTTTTTTGTAAGCTTTGTCAATAAAATATGAATTTGATAACTGTGTCCTTGGCTGCATTTCAGGGCATGTCTAAGATGTTCAGTCATTGATCATCTTATTTTGAGCTTTTCATTGCTTCTGGTGAACAGCATATTTGGAAAATTTGTTGTGTGTCTCTTGGCAATCTCTGACAGTTTCCTTACAGACAGACAGACCACCCGAAACTGAGGCATTTTGAAGACATGTAAATCTCTTTCAGTAGGATTTTTAAAATAAGAATCCAAATAGGAAGCGTTAGTACTTATTTGATCAAAAAAATAGTAGCCATCAAGGCAAGGTAATGTTGATGTAAAATACCCTTTTCTTTTTTTTCCTCAAAGAAACAGACCAAAAATAGTTTAAATATATCTATCCTTGTTTAAGGAAAATAGTATCTCAGTGTTCTGTGGAAACTTAATCCACAGTTCTGCTTTGATATACCGAATTTAGTCAAATAGCTTTTATTGCAAAGGTCTTTTAGAAGATAAAAATCTATTTTGTAGAACTGTCTTTTTTTAAAATTTTGTTGGTTTCAAAATAGCTTGAAAATTAAGTTGCTCTTTCAAATATTTATTGTTGCTTTTAGCAAAGCTTATTGTACCTGCCTTCAGCTTAGTGAGGTTTTTAAACAGAGTGATTCATACTGTTGGTTAGTTGGTGCCATTAGCCTACAGAGTTCAATGGATATTTTTCCTCAATAAAAATGTTTACTGAAAACTATGTAGTGTCCTAAGTGCATATTTAAATAGCATAGAGTAAAATGCTGATTTCTGAATAGCTTGTTAGCATTTCTTAAATAAGCCATTTTTAAAACATGTTCTTTCCATAAATCCTTGTTGATCCTGTGGCAAGAGCTGTAACTTACTGCAATTTTTTAAAAGCTTTGGCTACAGTTGAAGATTTCCAGATTCGTCCTCATGCACTTTATGTGCATTCCTATAAGGCTCCTACTTTTTGCGACTACTGCGGAGAGATGCTTTGGGGTTTGGTACGACAAGGATTAAAATGTGAAGGTAAGTCTATGATGTTTAGTGTATTTGTGTGTGTGTGTGTATCTGTATAAGATGAGGAAGAAGAAGTTGTATCTTGTTTGGTATGTTAGCAAGTTATAAATATAGTATTTGATAGCTGGAAGGGTTTGTGCATTGGAAAACCCAAGTTCTGATCTTGGCATTAATGCAAACTGTGCGTGATCTTGGGCTAATGACTTAAGAAGTGTTATTGTTTCCAACTTCTAAAAAAACAGCCAGCTTACAACCTTGTGTTCTTTGCACAAGGAACACATAGTTTGGAGAGACTCCCAAAGGGGAATCCCTTTCCTTATGGCTTTCATCCAGCTGGCTGTGGAGCACTCTGCAGCCTGCTGTCAGGTACTGACACTGGCTTCTCACTGAATTCTTTTTGGTTCTTGTGCTCCGGAGGGGAGGGAGTGATGAAAGCCTCCTTGTGGTGGGAGATCAGCTGTTTCGAGTCTTAGACCTTGTTACTAGGACTGGGCTTACTGGAGAAAAAGCTGTTTCTGTGAATCACATCCAGAACACTAAAATAAGAGAAATTGACACAAGAGTCTATTTCTGCCTTTTGCATTTTCCTGGGTCATCTTTTTAAAACTGGTTTATCAAAATATTAGTACTGTTTTTGTTACTCTGAGTGTTGGGAAGTTTTTTGAATAAACAAATTTCTCTTCCAGGTTGTGGGTTAAACTACCATAAGCGATGTGCCTTCAAGATTCCAAACAACTGCAGTGGAGTGAGGAAGAGGCGTCTGTCTAACGTGTCTTTACCAGGAGCAGGGCTTTCAGTTCCAAGACAAGCTGAACACACATCTTCTGCCTCTGAAGAAGTATGTAATGTGCAAGGAGAAACAATTTACGTTTTAATTTCTTTAACCTCTGGAGAATTAGACAGTGTTTTAAGTGGCTCATGATGAGTATTGAGAGTCAGACTTTACCATTATGATCGGTTTTAGTGAATTTTAAAATATGGCGATTCTTAGACTGTGACACTTTCTGCTTATTATTACTGTGAGAGATGAAACAAAATAAATTAAAAGTTTTATATATAATTTGGTTATTAGCCTTTCACTTATGGTAATATGAAATCTTGAGAATTTTAGCTTCAGAATGGTAAAACGTCTTGCCTTCTTAGTAATACAGATTCATTCTGTAATTAATGTATCGACATAGATTAGTTACTTGGCCAAAGCAATACAAATTGTAAGCTTTTATCCTGAGGAAGAGTTTTCCTTATCTGCTGTTGAGCTTTTCACAGAGTTAATCCAAAAAGCTCCCAACCCTGTCAAGGAGGGTGTAGGGGATGAAGGGTTTACAGTAGTAGTCCATAGTAGTTTCTTGTTATGATGATTGCTGAGGGCTTATCAATTACATGACAAATACCAATTATCAAGTATATCCCAACTATATTGGGATCATAGGACAGGCAACGATCAGATCCATTTGTTTGTGCCGTAGTGCTTTCTTATCATCTGTTACTTTACACTACAACTATTCTTACCACAGTTTAAAATACAAATTGTGTAGTCTAGTTCAAGAAAGTAATTTTTTTAGCTAGAAGTTATAAAAGCATAGTCTTGAGTGATGAAAAATATTTTTTTTATGTTTATGACTGCTGGTAAGATTTATTTAGTGAACATAGAATTGTAACCATTTACCACAGAATTTAACTTTATGATTTTTATGTGCATGTTTAGTACCTTTTTGATACCTCTTCGTTTTACTCAATGCCTTTTCTGTTTTAATTGCTGAAGTTTTTCTTTTAACTTAATTTCAAAGAACTTTTTGAGAGGGTTTAATTTTCGAATTTTTGAAATGTTTTTGTCTAATTTAATAAGCTATCCAGCATACTATACCTTGCTTTTAAAAACTGATAGTTTGAGGTGGTGATTGGAATTTGATTTGCCTGCCTCCGAGTGTTTCTCATTTTACCCTCTTTGTGGAGGTTTGTATTGCTGTCTGAACCTTGTCAGGTAGCTTAAAAAATAAATGTCATGAGTGAATTCTTAGCATTTTATCTTCAGTGGAAATGAAGGTTCATAGATAACTTCCTGCTTTCTGTAAAGCTTTTCCATCTAGTGTTTTAATGTTTTTGTTTTACAATACCAGAATGTCCTCTTAAAGTTTCTTGGCCAGGTTGCTTTCTTGTCTGGTCACTTTCACAGCCAACACCTCCCTTAGAGCCTCACTGATGTTTTTTTTCCATGCACCAGGACCCCCAAGTCCTTCCCAGCAGGGCTGACACCAATCCCCAGCCTGTGTTGATACGAGGCAGCGCCCCAGCCCAGGGGCAGAGCCAGCGCTTGGCCTTGTTGAGCTGCCTGAGTTTCACTTGGTCCCACTTGTCAAGTTTATCCAGGTCCTGCTGGATGGCATCACGTCCCTCCAGTGTGCCAGCTGCACCACTCAGCTGGGTGACATCCACAAACTTGCTGAGGGTGCACTTGCTCCCACTGTCTGTCATTGGTAAAGGTATTTAATAGTTCTGGCCCCAGTATCAACCCTGAGGAGCACCACTTGTCACTGCTGTCTGTCAGGACACTGAGCCATTGACCTCTGGATGTGACCTCTGGATGTGACCATCCAGCCAATTCCTTATTCTGCTAAAAGTCTGCCTGTTGAATCCGTCTCTCCAGTTTAGAGTGAAGTATGTTATGGTGACCATGTCAAAGGCTTTACAGAATTCCAGATAAATGGACATCTGTGGCCCTTTTTTTGGTCTACTGATGGAGTCACTCCATCATGGAAGGCCATTGGCTGTCCCCTGTCACCTTGCTGTCCTTCATGTGCTTAAGCATAGCTGTTGCCCTGATTTTTGTAAGACTTTCTAAGCCTTCTGATATTTACATATTTGTGAAGAACTTTATCACACACTTTCTGTAAACACCTCAGTGTTTTTGCATTCCTCCATAGAGGAGGAGAAAAATTGATGGACTGTTTGTCTGTCCAGTGTCTTTGGAGAGGTGGCACTGCCATCGTCCAATCCACTGTCACTTTTGGAAAACTATAAATACTGGAGTCAGAAAAAAATAAAGCCTCTTCTTCTCTCTTCTAATCACCTGAGCTGCAGTGTGTGTCTATGTTCTTTTGTGTCCTATAGCGACACATAGCTTCTAGTAAGATCTCTGTGATCTTCCCAGGCACAAAGGGGAGGCTGAATGGTCAGTGGTTCCCAGGGTTGTCCATTCGGTTCTTTTTAAAAATGGTTGCAGTTTTTGCCAGTTCACCTAACTGCTGTAACTTTTCAAAGCAGTTGTGGCAGTAAACTGTTCTGGTTCTTTTATTTATTATGTATTCCTTCTTTATTCCAGCGTTGCTGCCCAGAACCTAGTAAGAGGATTCCCTCTTGGAGTGGTCGTCCCATCTGGATGGATAAGATGGTGCTTTGCAGAGTGAAGGTCCCACACACCTTTGCTGTTCACTCTTACACTCGTCCCACTATCTGCCAGTATTGCAAACGGCTGCTTAAGGGCCTTTTTCGCCAAGGAATGCAGTGTAAAGGTAAACATTTCATTTTCTGCTCTAGCAGTACATTTCAGTAAAGGCGTTGTATTTAAAACTGATTTCAACTTAGATGCCTGTATACTGCAAAATAGGGAAGTTTAGTTTTTGAAAAATCATATAATTTTCAGAAGGTCACAGCAGCCCTCATTTTCATTGTAGTAAGCTGTGCATTGTACATTTTTCTGAAAAATAAGATTTAATTGTGTAGATTGAAAACATTGTAATTCTAGAAGGATAATTATGAATTAATGAAAGTGTGAAAATCTTCCTTTTGTCCAGTATCTGTATTGCAGACTGACCACTAAAGAATCTGTGATTTTTCATTGTGTTATTCTAGTATAGGATAGTCACCTTTTGGAGGTTGGTGCCTGTGCTGAACTTGCATGTTTTTTATGTAGCATATATTAATATACATGGCTTCAGTTCTCAGGCTCTTCCATGTGGTTCCTAAGGCACAACTAGTGTGATCTTCTTCTGGCTTTTTATTACTAGTTAGTGCAGATCTGTCAGCTTTGTTGCAGGAAACAAAAATCTAGGGATAAATCATAAACCTTAATTTGGAAAGGAGTTTCTATTTCTCTCATGTGAGTTTGTCAAACGGCAGTATCAAAGGTCAGCTTTTTGAGAGAGGTCACTTGATACATTTTCAGTTTGCTTTATTAGAGAAGAGAAAAAATTATAAGCTTACAGCTGTGTAAACTTTTTTTTGACTAGTAATACTGTTGTCTCATGTGAGGAAGTAGTTTTATCTTTCATTTCTGTTGTTATTTGCAGTCCTTATAGTCTGTTTGAAGTCTGCATCCTGAACTGGTTTTGATATTTTTTCCTGTCTCTTGGATGTGTGTCTCTTGGATGCATGTGATACAAAAGTAATGAAGCCTGGAAAAGATGCCTTGCAGTTTTAACATACAGGTGCTACTGGCCATATACGATTGCTTTGACTATATCCAGCTGAACAATGGGGCTACCCCATACAATGGGGTATCTGTTTCAAGGATTTGAATGACACTGGATAAAAATATTACTTGTATGCATATTGTAAGCATTTATGCATGGAAAACAAGCCTAGAGAAATGCTATGTATATGTACAGGACATAAATAAGTATCTTAATAGGCCTTTATTTATACTGTAAGATCCCATACTTATTTTTAATATATCAGGAACTGATATCAAGCAGTCCAAATATCTTCATACTGCCTTCTCCTACAGATTCTTAAGGTTTTCCACTGACTTCTTTATGCACATTCACAAAGCTTGGGGCCTTTTAGTAGTTTTATGCTTCTGATTAGCCATAAGAGCCCTGGATTTCTTGATTTAATTCAGGTTGTTATTTGGGCTCTGAGGATGATGTTTCAGATGCTAAGGCTGTATTTGTGGTAATAAATTAAATGTGCCCAGAAACATTCCTGGACACTGAGGTCAGCTGGGACAGAATGACCTGTGTTCATGAACAAGTTTTCTTAGCATCCCAGCCTGGGTGGCTCTATGCAGACTGCTTGTTTGGAGCAATTTCATAGGATGCTCTGGTTTATGATCTAGACCTTGGAACTGTTTGGGATTAGGCTAATGCTGTGGGCCAAAAGCATTCTGGGGGATGTTTGTAGCTATTTACTAGATTAGAGAATTGCATTACAGTATCCAGGAATGTTTCCGAATGTAGTTTAATTTATTAGGATAAACTCTGTCTTCTAGTTTCCTGACAGGATTTGAAATGTCTCTGTTTCCTCCAGCCTCTTTTAAAATAGTGAAGTAATTGTATTCCATAATATGGACTGAAGCCACGGCTGTAAAAAAGACTGTTCATGGGTCTCCTAGGATGCATCCTTTTAGGCACTCAGAAGCTGAGCAGTATTGTATTCTGCTCCAGAATTTGGCTCCTCTGCTACTGAAAATGGAGAGATAATGGTTTTTCTCTTGTCTGGGCTTTAAAGAAAAACACATTGAGCTTGCTTTGGATAGCAAAAAGAGACTAATTATCAATAAGAAAATACCTGTGGGGGCAGTAGGAAGTTTTGAAATTCATGGTGTTAATGGAGTTGAAAATCACAGGGATGCTACTAATAAAGGAAATTCCTGTTAATACCAGTAATGTTGTGTGCTGGACTGTGTTCAGTAGCTGTGTCTTGAGACCTCTGGTGCAGAAATGGCACACATCCAGGTGAGATTCCATCTCCATGCCAGGCCAGATCTGGACATAATGTTATTCTGTCTCCCCTGTGTCAGCAAGAAATGGAGCTTGAATAGTCAGGCAATTCTGGAACCTGAATGAGAGGGGAACTGGACTTCAGGATTTTCTGCAGAATATATTTGCTCTGATGTTGTGTGATTGTAGAGGTCTCTGATGTCTGCAAATCTTAGTTGGCAGGTGGGGAAAAATGTTAGAGATGAGACAGTAAATCATACAGCAGTGGAAAAAAGGATGTGGAACAAATGAAATAATGGGAGAAATTACATCATGAGGGAAAAAATAGCTGCAGAAAAAGCTACAGAAGTAGCAAACCATTTTGTACTGAAAGGGGAAGTACTGACATAATAAATAGTGGTGAGACAAATCAACATGTGACATAAGGACAAGATTGTTAATTTCCTTCTGGAGGTGACCTCATCAGTACTGTCTTCAGTTACATGCAAATGTATGAATCTGAACTGAAGTTTGTGTTGGAGGAAGTGAATGACAAATGTTAGTGTCTGGGTGGGAATCAGGTTCTGGTACTGTGGGCTTATTTATCTGCTCTTTTAGATTGCAGATTCAACTGTCACAAACGCTGTGCACCTAAAGTACCTAGAGACTGTCTTGGAGAGGTTGTTTTCAATGGAGGTAAGATGAGAAACATACTTTCAAATAGTGAGAGATCTTTTGAGGCTGAATAAGATGCATTACTATTTAGTTTTCTCATCTCTGAATATTTTACATATTTTTATTTATCTTGCCAGGTTTTTCACTGAGGTCAGTGAAAACGAAAAAGATTCACTGTAAAACTTACACTCTGGTGACTTAAATTTTACTTAATTAGTCTTGACAAGTTCACTGTGCTTTGATTGGGATTGCTCAGTGGAAATGAAAAATTAGAAGCCACCCCAATGTACAAAATTTGAAGATCTGTTGTGATCAGGCTGCTCATTGTTCACCATGAAGTATGTACTTTAAAACATTAATATCTGAAGACAGGTACCATTTTTTACAACTTTCTCATATCCATGATTTTTACTGGCCAGAGTTAGCTGAGTTGTTTGAGATGAAAGGAGAAAAACCCCAAGCCAAACCAGAAGAAAGAACTGAACTCTAATTTCTGGAAAGCTCAATGAAGTAGGACTGCTTTCTGAATGTACCTTGCGGAGTTGAAAGAGGAGTACAGAACACTTTGTGGAGGAACAGTTAGAGTATTTTTATAAGTTTTAGACCAGTGTTAAGCTGATGAAATATGGGCTAGATGAGCAGATAGGGATTAAAAACTGATTGAATTGGTGGGCCTAGAGAGTGGTTATCAATGGCAAGTGTGTACTTGCCATACTCATGGTGTATTCCAGGGGCCAACAAAGGGGGTCCAGTCCTGTTTAACATCTTCATTAGTGATCTCGATGGGGCAGAGTGTACCCTCAGCAGGTTTGCAGGTTACTGGGAGGACTGGCTGATACAACAGAGGGTTTGTGCTGCTATCCAGAGGAACTTCAACATACTGGTGAAATGAACCTGGGGAGTTGTTGGACCCAGGTGACCTTCAAACATCTTCTCCAACTTCAGTCCTTCTGTTGTTGTGTTGCTCTGTCACACATTTTTTAGTGAAACGAAATTGGTGACCTGGAGCAGATTGCATCAAACTGTACAGCTAGATTCAGAAGCTTGGGCAGCAGCTGTGTTAGCTAGTGGATCTGTTGCCATTACATAATACATCCCATCCATTCATGCCAACCTTCTCCAGCTCCCAGGCTCTTTCCTGGATCTTGAGATTGGTGGCTCTGAACAATGGGCAACATGATGTTGCTGCAGCCTGGTTTTACTGCCTCTCTGATGCTAAGGTGCTGAAGGCCACATAGTTTGGGAACTAGGGTTTCACGTAATGTTTCTGAAGATGTAAGGAGCAATTTGGTTTTTGTTCTTTCTTCCACTCCTAATTGAACTCACCCCAGGTAAAAAACAAGCGCACAAACAACCATGAAAATGCTACAGATGTAGATATTTTTATGTCTTAATTCTTAGTTTTACACACCAGTTGTATAGCTTTTGAAACCCTTCCACTAAAACACTAAAATTCTGCCTGCGGAAAATTAGAGGTGAATAAGATCTGTTCTGCTTTTCTTTGTTCTTGCAATTCCATAGCCCCCTTTTCTTTCTTACTTTTTTATTATGGACTACAAGAGCAGGGAGAGCAGAGTTGGGTTCCTGTTAATGGAGAATTTCATTTGCACAGGAATAATTCTCTGGGTCATCTCTAGCAAGCGACAGGTAACTTTGTCCTGATTACTTGTGGTACAGAATTACTTAATGAGATTTAGGTTTAAACTTTAAGCTTTTCACTCTGTTTCTTTCAGTATGGTTTGTGTTTTAGTTGGGTCTCTCTTGCCTTGGCATTTAGGAAAATGAAACTGGTAATGTTCATTAGCATACTCTGCATCTTATAGCAAAAAGTGAAGATTTTGTATATTGTGATTGTAGTTTTATGTTTATTTCCATAAGTGTGAACTAAAAAATATGGGTTTTAGAGGATTTTATTTTATTTTATTTTATTTTATTTTATTTTATTTTATTTTATTTTATTTTATTTTATTTTTTAATTCTGTGTTTGAAATAATGTCTGACTTGTGTTGTTTCCAGAACCTGCGAGCCCAGGCCAGGACTTGGATATGCCCATGGAAGTTGATAGCAGTGAAATGAACAGTGATGGTAGTCGAGTTCTAGATGATGCTGAGGAGCCCTCTCCGCCAGAGGACAAAATCTTTTTTATGGATCCATCTGACCTTGATGCAGACAAAGATGAGGAAGCTGTCAAAACAATCTCGTAAGTTATAGGATGGATTTCTGCTCAGGATGTATGTTGCTCAATATTGTGAGCAAAACGTTTCCAATTACTCCAGTTTGATTGCTGAAAATGTATTTTCTCTTTACGTGGGGTTTCTTTTTTCTTTTTTTTAGCTTAAAAATACTTTGTAAAGTTCTTTTGTCTCCAGAAAATCTGAATCATAAATAGACTAAAACAATATAATCTCTTCTAATTAGAAAAAAAGTTATGCTATGACTGTTATTGAAGAAATACAACCAGATTTTCAATGCAGGATAAAACTTATGGCTTTACAAGGCTAATGCATGGTTAAGGTCTCTGTGACTTGAGCCTAATTTAGTTACTGTTATCTATGTGTGGATTTAAAAGGCATTAGTTGGGATATTTTAATATTGGCATCATAGTCTTTGCATGTTGAGCAATAGTTTCCTTTATTTATCTTGAAAGCGATTTTTCTGAAGTCTTTTATCCAATAACTGGTAACATAGTTCCTTAAATCAAATTTGATCTTTTTATTTCTCTATTATTCTGAGTAGTGTCATCCCGATTTTCTTAGTCATTCTTAATAAGATAAGAGCAGTTGTATTTGGTCAAACTAAATATCATTGTAGCTCAGGGCTTAATAACAATTTTGTGAGGGAGAGCATATAATGATACCTCCCAACTTTAAGTGATTTATAGCTCAAGGATCTCCTGAGTGGGAAGCAACATCTACCTCTAAGTAGGATTTTTCCATTTATTTCTAATCGGATTTGAAGCAATTCAGTTTTTTTTGGCACGGCAGCATCTTGTAGCCAATTCTGTAGTGTAACAGCATACCATGTTAAAGCATCTTCATATTTTTTGTTTTGGAACTACCTCACCATGTGTGTTTACAGATGTGTCTCTTAATGCCACATGTAGAGCTCTGGTGTTAGGCAAGCACCTTGTTGGTTGGCTTAACTTTCAGTGCTGTTAAAACCTGTATGTTTAATTAATGGCTCTCAAATTCTTAGAGATTATCAAACTCTTGTCTGCAGGATAGTTAGTGTACCCTTAGCATTGACAGAATTTTCTAGTGCAGTTGTGATTAACTGGTTTACCATTAACTCTGGTTTATGCTTTCATAAGTTGAAATTTTGCTTTGACAGGGACCTTCATTAAAAGCAATATTATGAAACAACATAATCAACTTACATGGACAAGAAGAAAATGACACTTATGCTGATGTTAATTATATTTCTGTGGTGTAAAATAGCATAAAAGACCAGCAGTCATAGCAGATTTTTTTGAGAGAAGATGATTTCTGTAGGTGTGTCCTCACTTCAGTGTGTTTCTTCTCTGTTCCTTAAGTATTGCAATACTTGCCCTAGGAGAGCCAGTAGGAGCTCAGGTGCCTTATGAAATTCATCCATCAGCTAAATCTGTATAGGAAGAAAAGGTGTCTGTTCCTGAAAATTATGGACTAAATTTATAAAACGAGTATAATTGCAGTACTGTTGTATTTTAACTTGTTACATATTAAACTGTTGTATCTTCTTTTTAGTCCTTCAACAAGCAACAATATTCCTCTCATGCGAGTTGTACAGTCAATCAAACATACAAAGAGGAAGAGCAGTACCATGGTGAAAGAAGGATGGATGGTCCACTATACTAGCAGAGACAACCTGGTCAGTTACTTTAGTTTCTCCCTAAATTAAGTTATTTCTCTAAACCAGTGTGTTTTTTGTTTTTTTTTTAATTTAGAGTATCATTTGAAATAACTTAACTGTGATGTTCAATATAAAGAAATCTGTTTCAAGGGAGAAACTGGAATTTATTCAAAATTCATGTGGTGATTCAGAAGTACTTTTCCTTCTCCCCTTCTCCCCTTTTTTTACTTTAAGAAGGAGAAGCATCTCTACGCTCTTTCAAATACATTGCATGTGTAGTATTTCAGCTTTCCTGTGAAGGTAACTTGGAATAATTTACCTTTGTCTTCTTTCTCTTTAGTAGTTGCACTAAATACTTGTGTCTCTTTTTCTATTCTACTATGTGAAAATGTGGAAATCATAAGAATATTATGTGTACTGAAATGGTTGACAGTATTATTCTAATGATCTAGGTGTTTGAAAATAGTTATGTGTAGATATTGAAGCCCTTAATTCCTCTAGTAACTCACTCTTAAGAGTTGTGGCTTGACTGTATGTCCTTGGGTATGCAAGCATCTCCCAAAAAGTGCTACCTTAATTGAATAGGCAAGCTACTTGATTTTATGTATTGGGGAGGAAGACAAGGCAAAAATAACAGGGTTCCTTGGTATTGTCTGGTGGAAGTGAATCTTCTTGGTTTTTGGTAGATGAATGAAAAGCATGAACTTACGAAGTTCTCAGATCTCATGGAGAACATTATAGCATATTGAGACTGTCCATGAAGGCAGCAGAAATACTTTTGCATTTTTTATCTCTGTGGCATCTGATTGAAGGTGACCTAGAGAATTTAAAGAAGCAAAGTTATTTAAGTTCTGATGAAATCAAGTTGGGGGGTGATAATAGGCAGCTCAGGTTAGTGTAGTGTTTTAACTTTTTTTGATTGTCAGCTAAACTGACTGCTGTAAATGATCTTTGTGAAACTACCTTAAAAACCATTTCTTTAAGGTGCAGTTTTCTAATACCTACATGTATTTATCACAATCCAAAACAAGTGTCTAGCATATTTTAGATGTGGTTACAGCCAAGACTACATAAAAGTCACAATTATCATCAGCTGGCTCTGGAAAAACTAAGGCCAGGTAGCAGAACAAAGGTGAATAGCTTTAGCTGAACTGTTAAGGGCAGACCTGGTATTCAGTTCTGATTGAAACTTTCAGTACAACCAGTATGTTTTCCCATGGACTTTTATTTTTGAGCCTCCCCTTAGAACAGTGATTGGATCAAACACCTTAGCTTAGTTTGATTTTCTTCATCTGTCAGTCTAGCTGATACCTCAATGACATGAACTGAAAAAGGCCAGTCAAATGGAGTATCCTGACCCAAAGCAAGGTACCTCCAGCCAAACAAGATCTCACAGAGCTTCCTAATGGGAGGAGACTTCCGTATTGGGCATTACAACATCGGCTATTTCCCTTGACCGTTCCGTTCTCAGCAATGTCAGACTATTTCCTATTCCCGAAACAACTGGGCTTCCTATCAGTTCCACACAGGTTCATTTTAACAGCAGGATCTGTGTGCTTCTTGTGCTCCCTGCATAACAAGAAGTTTCACTCTTTAAAATGAGAAGTTTCTATGTCATCATCTTTACTCTTTTATTGACCCTGGTCCCATCTTTTCTCAGAGCAGGGTATGGAGCAGATTTTGAATCCCTGAGTAAGTTACCAGCCTTCTCCTTAATTCCTCTCCTCCAAAGTATTTCCTGATTCATGATTTAATAAAGAGCATATATATCGAAAGGAAGGGTTTATCCTTTTGGCTTCACCCACTGTCCCAGTGCTGTCTGGGAATTCCTTTTAGTTAAATCCATTTCTTATCTGGTTTTCTTTATCTAACTCATATAGGTTGACTTAGCTTCTCCCTGACTGAAGTGATTTAAGTTCTACTTAAATATGGCAAAAAAAAAAAACCAAACCCCAAAACAACTTTGCTTTTAATGTGAAAAAGTTTATAAAATATAATAGAACAATATTTTAAACTTTGTCATCCTAAGTTAGAGTTAAGGGTTGTGGGATTTTGTCCCAGAGGAATAGAAGTGGTTTTCTAACTGTATGAGTGTGGTGCAAGCAAAGTATCTTAGATTCATACAGGCATATTAGCTTTCTAAAAGCTTCTTTGTTTTGAAGAATATTCTTCTGCTTAAATTACAGGACAGTTACATACAGCAGTTAATCCATGTTACTTTTTGGTGGGGGAGATTTCCTGTTGGTGGATACTTCCAGCAAATGGCTATTTAGTCTGTCTTGAGTGTTTTTTCCCCCACAAAGTTTTTTTTTTCATTTCAATCTCATAATGTGTCTGTTTTGCTACTGTATTGACAAAAGAATTAAGGATTTGTTAGGCTTAATGCTTGAACCCTTGCGATGTTGGTATGAGGGCATAGAGGGAGAAAGCATGACTCCCACAGTTGTCATTAAATTTAAATGATTCAGATTTTGTGAGAATATGCACCTGGAGTAAAACCTGTCTAGTAACTGTTTTCTCCTATATGAGGTAACTCCTGTTATCACTGCTTTTGTTGTAAGGTAAGTGATATTTTTGTGGATAATTTGTGGAAATACTTTTTGGGTTTCTTCTTCAATTGAAACAGTCTTTATTCCCAAAGTTTATTTTTTAATTTCTGTAGTCTAAGATTAAACTGTAGATTGATTTTGAATTATTATAACAGTAATTTAAAGCATTTTTTATTTAGAGAATGAGATAGCAAAAGCCATATGAAAGGTTTATTCCTTATGTAATTGTACTGTGCATTTTTTAGAGAAAAAGACATTACTGGAGACTGGACAGCAAATGCCTCACACTATTTCAAAATGAATCTGGAACAAAATATTACAAGGTAATTAATGATGAGTAATAATTACGTTTCACTTGATTTATTCAGTACTTTATAGATATGAAATCTACTTGTGAGCAGTTCACGTATTATCTCCATTTTTCCCATCTCTTTTTGAATCAAAACTGTGACCAGGTTAATAGTTGCTCAAAGCCTGTAAGTGGGAAGGACCAAGACTAACTCTGAGAAGTTGCTTGCAGCTCCTGCTCTAATTCCCTTGAGTATGTCTCTCCTTACATTTTTGCATGTACTGTTCTCCTGAATTACCTGGCATATTGAGCTTTCCTCACAATTACCAGGGAATTTCTTTGGCCACCAGTCAAATGAAGGCTTGGATTTTTGTGTTCTCTGAGTAGTGACCAAAAGTTTGCATGCTTATGTGTTTTATTTCAACGTTTCTCAAATTAAGTTACTCCTACTGTACAACTGAAAGTTTCAAGCAAGATTTACAGGAAAAATTACTGTATAGCCTTATGTTTATATAAATTAAGCTTAGTGTATTGTCAATGTAGGAGAGTGTTTGGTGGTGGAATATTCAGAAAATGCATTTGAATTTGTAAACAGGACTTTTCCCTTTCTTGTCTTATACCTTTAGGTCCAAATCTTGCAGCTTCTTCCTTTATAACATCTCTAAGATCAAGCCTTTTCTCTGTACACCCAGCTAAACTTGCCCAGATCCTTTTCATCCCTATCTTGACCAATGCAGTCTCTTCTCAGACCTCTCTGATACTTGTATTGCCCTGTGCATTCAAAACACAGCTGGTAAAATATGTTCCTTGCTTGTTGCTCCGTTATGTCACTGCTTTTAGTCCTTTCACTTGCCTCTTTGCATCCCATGTTTTAACTGCTTAGATCTGATTGTCTTTGCTGTTAGAGTAACTCACAGTTTTTGCCTTTACATTTATTTGCTCTTCATCTCAATCAGCTGCCATCTCTTATCCTCCTAATGCCTGCCTGGTGTTCACCTGCTTGTTCACTACTCTTGCGAGTGACATGCCACCTGCACCTTCCCATGGGTGTGGAATGTCATCCTCCAGCTAGTGTGAACTTGAAATCATTTCTTCTTCAGCTCTGTTCTGTAATACTCTTGTACCATGTAAACTGACCAGGCAGAGGATAATATCTGTATGCAGATAATATCTGGTAATATCTGTATGAAAGAGAATCTTTACCCAAAATTATTCAGATGCACAAAGCAGTGCTTATTGATTAGTGTGTATAACTGCATCCTCTCCTTAATGTTAGTGTTCCACTTTTTCCCCCTCATGCTCTTCTCTGCCTAAGCTGTATACACTGCAAGGGGGAAATGGTCATTCTCTAGTTGTGCATCACTTACCTGTGCAATGGGGGTGTGTCTCATGATGAATATAAATGTAGTTTGAGTAGAAAATACTAGTTGTATAGAGAGAACTGTGATGGGCCTGAAAGTCTGTCTAGGCTTGTGTATAGGAATTCAGAAAACTGGGTGGGCAATGGTCATGTGCAGTTTGAATTTATTTATGAAGCTTGGTGTTTTGGTTTTGTTTTTTTTTCATATATTTAATTTGGTTTCTTTGCAACGCTGAAAGTTATGAGTGTTAGTATATTGAAATATTATGTGCATTTTCAGTTTTTAATTTTTAATATCTTTCTTCAGGAGATTCCACTTTCAGAAATTCTCCAGGTGACTCAGCCTCGAGATTTTTCACATGTGGTGCAGGGCAGCAACCCCTACTGTTTTGAGATCATCACTGACACCATGGTGTACTTTGTTGGCGAGAACAATGGCAGCACTCATCACAGCCCAGTTCTTGCTGCCTCCGGAGTTGGACTTGACGTAGCTCAGGGCTGGGAGAAAGCCATTCGCCAGGCCTTGATGCCAGTCACTCCTCAGCCTAGCATCTGCACTGCTGCAGGACAAGGAAAAGATCACAGTAAGCAGGCAGACAGGGTGCTTTGTTCATGTGCTGAAGCTGCTGATGGTAGTGCTTCCTTTGGGAAAAGTGCTTATTTAGAGTCAAGTATCATCTGTTGATTATCTGCTGGATTGGGTCTGTCATTTTCCATAAATCTCTAAAAAGTGACCCTCAGGTTTGTGGAGAGTGGGCAAATCCTTTACTCTGTTGTAGCAGAAAGTAGTAAAGAATCAGATTTACAATGTGAATGCAGAATGCAAAGTTTTATTGTGGCACCACTAAGAACACACACACAGATATAAAAAGGGAGCACAGATATTTCTAATATATGCAACTAAATAAATATATTCAGATTATATGCACACACTTTGAAAGAACTGAATTCGGATTTTTTTTAATGTTAGCACGTTTATATATGTATATTTTTAAAAGTAGCTAAGGAGAAGAAAAGGAGTTAGTGTTGCAATGTAAATATCATCAGTGATATAAAACTTTTTCTGAGCTGTGGGCAATTATAAAAAGTACCCTGTTCATTTTATGCACCTTCCCTCCCTTTTTCCTCTGGTTTAGGATTATATGCATCATCAAGGCTCCACTAAACTTATATTTTGTTTTCTTTCTTTTAAGACATCTCTTTGTTCCTTGCAACAACATTCATTCTCATTCTGTACTGAGTTTTATACTTTCACTTCTTAGTTTTCTTTCAAATTCCAGCTACTCTTTAATCTCCTTGCAGTAAAATTTTCTTTTGCAGGAGATTCTGAGATGAGTTTCTCTGTCTCTGATAATTGGCTAATCTGCATGAGCAACAGTTAAGAACACGTAAATGCTAGTCTGAGGTGAAGGCACTTTCTGCAAATGCAGCATGGTCTAAAATAGTAAACTATGAAATACCAGTACTGACACTGGTATTTAATTACAGTGAAGAAACAAACCTGTGAGATGGTACCTCATCCCTGGCTTTATACATTCATAAAACGCCACTTTTGGTATTTTTAGTTTAGTTTTTATTTTGGAATTTTTAGTTTCATATATATCTGTATCTATATATATCTAGATGTATACACCAAAACTCTGTTCGTTTTCTAGCACCTGAGGCATACTGTTGCTGGCAGATTTGCAAAGACACTTGATTTTTTTAAAAAAATACTTTTTCAGATATAAATAATAACATTTCATTGACATTAGTAGGGAATAGAACTGCAGTGATAGATAACTCAGGCTGGGTTTTAAACTCTGAGAAGGCCACAAAATGTCTGTTCATGCCTCTTCTTCCTACACTTTGTGAATCATGAAATGTATCTCAGGAACCTTTAGGATAATTAGATTTTAGTTAGAAAAGGTCTCAAAATACGTGCTTTAAATGAAAAGACCAAAAGGTGGAGGGAGACATTGCTAGTGCTTGAAATACTTGCAGCAGCAAGGAATTTGTAGTGTCAAAGTATCCAGAAGGCGCTATCTAGTTATTATATGCCACATTGTGGCCAGAGGTAGTTAGAAATGGGGATGTTCTTCCAGTCTGACCCGTGGCAAAGGAGCCTTTGTAACCACCTACCTGGTGCTGGGGTGGGGTGTTTCTTTGTGGGGTGATTCTGAGCTAAAATGAGAGTAAACTGTTTACCTGTTCTAGATTATGTATTGAATTGTGGCATTACCAATTTCTTTAGAAGTGACTACTTCTTAACCTTTACACTTGCACATTTCAGACACTAGAAAAATGGATTTATTTGGAAGGAATAACTCACACTTTCCCTCCAAGTTATTTTGTGTTCTGTAGCCATGTGTGGACAAAGGTTCAGTGTGTTCTGTTAAAACACTTTCAAAAACTGTATCTTTATTTTCTAATTACCTTGCAGCAGTTTTTGTTGACCTTGGGAATTTTTTTTTGTCTGACTTCTTTATTGTATTCTTCTCTGTTCTGTAGGGTTACTTCAGTACTGACTTGACTGTAGTCAATAATCAGTAGGCATATGCAAGACTCAGGGTTCATATTTCAGATGCAGAATTCAGTGTGTCTTTGAAAATTAGTATTTGTTCCTATCTTCTCTCTGTAAATTTCTTCTTTGAGATGAAGCACAGGTGGCAGAAATCAGACATCCTTTTTCTTTAAATTCTCTTTAGGATGATAAAGGCTCTTTTCGAAATCTGTAGTGTATTTTCTATCTACCTTGTAGATTAATTCATTCTTTTTTTTTTTTTTGTTTTTTTTTTTTAAGTTAGCATATCACAGAATTGTTAGGGTTGGAAGGGACCTCTGGGGATTATCCAGTCCAACCCCACTGGCAAGTCAGGGCCAGGTTACACATGAACATATCCAGTTGGGTCTGGAATGCCTTCAGAGAGCCAGACTCCAAGCGGTAGATGTCTGTTAGTCTGAGATGCTCTACTTTGGCCTTGGAAGTCAAAAGAGAAGGGCATTTCCTGCCATCCTTAGTATATCTCTTCTTGCCCCTGCATCAGTGTTATTCCTGAAATGAAAAATTCATGTCAATGTCTGCTGCAGACTGAAGAATTCCTTGTCTGATACATTTACTTGGAAATTACACTTTCTGAATGTGCCCTTATATTCCAAGGATTGATATGCTTCTGTTTATCCATGAAACAGATATTTTTTTTAGTATTATGGGCTTTATTGCTTTTTAAAATATCAGTTATTCTGTTACTTGGTTTCTTTGATTTGTTTCCTTTTCTTATGCATTAATTCTGTGTATCTTGGTGCCACAGAAGATAAGAAGTCACATTCATTTGATTATGAGGGATCTACCTGCTCCTCTTGCATGTATTTTTTTTTATTGCTGTTCAAAATTATTATTCATTTAATGAATTATGATACAATTGCTATTGGTTTAGGTTCTCCATCTGTCTATTGTGTACACACTTGTATTGTTCTACTGTTTTCGTAATCAGGAATAGGACAAAAAAGGACAAATAATCCCAGCAAAAATCTTTCAGGGTTTTTTATTCAGTGAGTTCCAGAGTATAAGGTTTCTGCAAAATAACACTAAAAATCATTTCACTGACACTGGGTTAGAAGTCAGTAAAGGGTCTTTGTTGAGTTTCATTTTCCCACTCTTTTTAGAAAAAGTATGCCCTTTTTATTTACTTACTTGCCTTTATCTTCTTTGTTGCAGAAGAATTGTCTCTAAGCATCTCTGTTTCAAATTGCCAGGTCCAGGAGAATGTGGTGAGTCATGTGCATTGTATTACAGTGATATTTATTTATCTGAGTATTAGAAAGTAATTGGTAGTAGCAGTGTCTGGATGAGAAAGCAACACCAGAGTACTGTATGTAAAAAGTCCATGTTATCTGCAGGAAGTAATCTACTTACCTGCCATGGCTGTTAGTTTTTTATGAGTGTATGTCCCTGCTTATGGTGCAGCTCAGTGGATCCTCTTCAGTGTTTTCCCACTCCATTCAATGTAACGATGGTACCTTTTACAGAGTTTGATTAATTCCAAATATAATTACAGCCTAGCCAGGAATAACTAATACAGTGCTGAACATTTTAATGACTCCTGATATTTGTGATTTCTTTTTTTCATGCATTAGGATATCAGCTCTGTGTACCAAATATTTGCTGATGAAGTTCTGGGTTCTGGTCAGTTTGGTATTGTATATGGAGGTAAATTGCATTATGTTCCATTATGCATTTATTAAGGTAGAATGTCTGCTTGATAATTTATCCTTTTCATACTTACTTAGCTGTATCTAGAATGTCTAGGTGAAGTTAATCTTGTTAAAAGTTTTGTTTGGATTACTTTGCTGCATGTCTCTTTTATGTACAGTATTTTTTACAATTAAATTCTTTTATTTACAGTTTTGCATTGGCATCCTAATCAGTTTAGAATATCAGCATTGCATTTTGACAACAGTTAAATACAAAGCAATCCAGTTTGGACATGAGTAATGATTTCTTTTAATTGCAAGTTCTAACACTGTTTGTGTTTTTACAGTATTAGAAGTCATATATTTGCTGTCAGCTATACTTGTTTTGAATGACGCCTGAGAGATGTGGCCAAAAGCAATTAGAACACATTGTTTATGGTTTGACAGTATGGTTGCAAACATATTATTGACGTACAAATTTCTGTCAGCAGGGTAAAGTAGAAAGAGGTATTTTTTGCCAAGAGTGTTAGTCCTAGGTTGCAAGTCTAGTATTATCACCTACTTTTTAGAACCTCCTGTTGAAGCATATAATTTGTTTTTAGTATGTAATCACAAAAAAAGAAGAAATACTAGAAATGCAAATGAACTCTGTTTCTATCTCTTTCTTTTTTTTTAATCTTTTGTTATATCTCAAGTGTTGAGAAAACCACAGACCATAAATCTGGAAAGAAAGAAAAAGTCCTAAGTAATGATTTACAAGTGGTAATATTTCTGTGTCTGTCATGTTTTCTTTCTAATCAGGAAGTATTGTGGCTATGATCTTTCTGTGTGCCAATTGTGTAGTTAGATACTTTATTACTTCTAAACTGCTTGGTGGAAATACAGTTTGGTCTGGTTTTACATCATTCTTGAAAGAGGTCAGGTTTTTTTGTTCCCTCTGTATTTCTTAAAGCATAGTGTGAATCAAAATGTCCTCTCTCTTATGAATAGAAATTAACAAATGCAGACATTTATTTTAATGATTGGATTTTATTTTTCCTAAATTGCCTTGTAGATAAATCTCAGCTTGATATTTTTCATGATTCAATGCTTACAAGTGCTTGTAAGTGTAATAAAAACTTAGAAAAAGCTTTCATTATTTTTTAAAGTGAATAAGGACTTAAAATCTATAGGATATGCTTACTTCTTAATATAAAATCACAAGCTGAAAGAGTATGAATAGACTACATTAAAGACTATGGTTTTGCTGTCTCTACACACTGCTTAATTGTTGCTGGCATTTCGGGAGGCTAGATCTGGTATTCTGATATTGACTTATCTGAACTTGTGTAGTCATACTGAAATAATGGTAACAATTAATGGGAAAAAATAAGTCGCTTTCATTGTTGAGAGGTTTGGATTGGATTTTTCTTTTTTGTTGTATTTTTTGTGCTCCCTATTCTTGACAAATATTTCCAGAATTGCAAATCAAAAGTAATAGAATATAGATATCCAACTCCTGCATCAGTGAGAACAGTTTCCCTCTGCTTTTCCTAATTTGATTCATTTGAAAGATCTGAGAAAGGAAGACTGAAAATAAAACTACTCTTGACATTTTCTTACTGATGTAAAACTTGAAACTGTCTGGTTGTGTTTTGTTTAATAGAAGGAATTTTCAAGCTGCTTTTCTGTTACTCTTTATGGGCAATTTTTAGCTGTAGTCTAGCTTGTGTAGTTAGGTGTTTCGTTAGATAGGTTGGTTTACTTTACATTCTTTAGCAATCTAGCATTTGCCTTCTGTGTTTTGCATCTAGTTTGTAATTGATTGTATTTGTGCTACATTTCAGTATAATTTCCTTCATCTGGTGGAGATAAACCCTTTATTCATGATGTTAAAGGCAGGTGCAGTAGTTGCTTGGCAGAGCAGCCTGTGGAGCAGTTCCTGTGCCCTGCCTAAGTTCTGGCCACCAGTGCTGACCAGGGAGCAGCAGGGGAGGTTGGCTGGGGGCTGCTGAGGTGTAGCTGGGCTCCCCACAGCAGTGCTAGTAGAACCTTCTGTGCCACTTGCACTGTAACTCTGTGTGTCGTCCCTTCTCCTAAAGTGGCTTCCAAACTCTTCACTGAGCAGATAATGACACTTTTCTTTGCTGCAGATTACTGTTCTGTCGTAGTTTAGTAATAAGTGTCTCAAATTTCCAAGGTCTTGCAGTGTGTGGTTCCATTAACCTCTCTGATGTGACTGAAAGAAGCCACTTCAGCAGCTGTGAAGAAGCTGGGGAAGCGTTAACAGCTCCTCCCTTAGCCCTGGACACAGCCTCCCTACATATTGCAGAATGCTTCTCACGTAGCTGATGCAGATTGCAGCAAGGAATAAGATGTGGTGCTGTCAGCATGGTGTTTTTCTTACCACAACCTTTTAGAGCTTTTTGATCCCAGCAGACTGCCCTGGGTGTTAAATGTGTTGCTGTTCTTTGGGGCACCTAATTACTCTCGTGTTCCCATAGAGTATTAGATGTGTAATTTCCTGTGCACATGGAGCCTGTGAAAGTATGAAACCAATGGAGTGGGTTTGTAGATCTGTCTTCATTTAGCCTTCAATTGTTGTTTTTATAGGAGAGGCAGTATTCTGTGGTGTAGTTATTACTTGCTTATGTGCTTCAAAGTCCCTTGCGCAAGCAAAGAACTTAACCCAATACATCTAATGTCAGTGTGTGTGTGCCTGACAGCAGAGTGGTAACTGGTGTAAGTTTAAACTGCAGAATTCCTGTGGATCACTCATTTTACTCGTATACCATTTGCAATTCTAAGTATAGATACTGTACACTTGTACGATTGTACACTTGACAGAATATACTGGTTTCCCCAAAAAGGAATTTCTGCTGTAATGTCTTATAGCTGTGAATTGCTTCTACCTCTTGATGGCTGACATTGACTTTCTGTTTAGGAAAACATAGGAAGACTGGAAGAGATGTGGCTATCAAAGTCATTGACAAGATGAGGTTTCCAACTAAACAGGAAAGTCAGCTTCGTAATGAAGTAGCCATTCTCCAGGTATAAACCTGTTTTGGAATCATGTTGGAGTTTTGTCTTAAATAGATCATTAATGAGATTTTGTTTTGTGTGTA
Source organism: Bombycilla garrulus (assembly GCA_013400315.1). NCBI lineage: Eukaryota > Metazoa > Chordata > Aves > Passeriformes > Bombycillidae > Bombycilla > Bombycilla garrulus. The sequence goes on from VXBU01006370.1 coordinate 274,596, forward strand.
AGTGTTCTGAATTGATTTTTAAATTTACATCTGTGATTTCTGAGTACTTTCAGAAGAGGGAATCTTGTAAAAGCAGGAACTGCTGAGTGCTTGGTAGAGTTGATAACCTGGGGGTGGTATCTACCCCTCTGTAGGGGATCCCACTGAAACTATGTACTTTGGCTCCATGTTGTCTCCCTTGGTATTATTTTCTGCTGTTTTCCACTACTGGCTTCTCAGTCTTTGAGTATTATTCTTATACTTGGTAACTTCAGTACAGAACATGCATTAACTTTAAAATTAATCATTGCAGCTAATTTGTGTTAAATAAGTTAACCTTAGTAATTGGCATGTTTCATGGGTTGACATTTGTTTCAAGCTAGTTTCGTTCCTCAGATTTTTTTTCACCTGTGTCTATTTAACTTTTTTTGATTTGTGGTCAGCATTTCTTTGTAATTCAGGATATTTCGTACTGTTTTATTTTAGTGATGTACCTATGCTACTTTGTTTTAGAATTTGCACCACCCTGGGATTGTGAACCTGGAATGTATGTTTGAAACCCCAGAAAGGGTCTTTGTTGTGATGGAAAAGCTGCATGGGGACATGTTAGAGATGATTCTTTCCAGTGAGAAAAGTCGACTTCCAGAACGAATAACTAAGTTCATGGTCACTCAGGTGAGCAGTCAGTTCCTCTGCTTTGAGAGGAAAGGCTAGATTTGGGTTCTGTAGTTACAAGATGAGAATTTGGAGAAGGGGTTTTCTGTATTGTTATTTAAAAGAGACAGCATAGAGAGCTGCACATCTAATGAAAGTTGAATAAACAAGAAAAGAACTTTGAATTTTAGTTATGTTAAATTTTTTGGCCCTTCTTTCCCAAGACGTAACATTATGGACATCTAAAAATGAATGTTGAAACAGTAAGCATTCAAAAAGACAGGGTTGGGTTGGGGAAAATAAACCCCCTTGTTTTTAAGTCTTGGTAAGCTGGAAAAAACAGTACATGCATAGGATATATGGGTTAGTTCTTGAAGACTGTGTTGATTAAAAATTGCTGTATTGGTTAGTGTGTGTGTCTTTTGATACTTCTGGTCTGCTTGAATATGTTCTGAAACTGTTCTTTCATTTTGTAGATACTTGTTGCTTTGAGGAATTTACACTTCAAGAATATTGTGCACTGTGATTTAAAACCAGAAAACGTACTACTAGCATCAGCAGAACCATTCCCTCAAGTGAGTGAAAATTAAACAATACTTTTCATTACTGTTCATTGGGTTTTTTTAAAGCAATACTGACATTGCTTCTTAAAAAGTGACCTCTTGTGGGATTTTCAACTGACTTCTGGAGTTACTTGAACTGCATGTATTGTAGTTGTCTCTTTTTTTCCCTTTGTCTCACTAAGTGCCTTTAGTGCATTGCTTTTTCTTAAACTCTGAGGAGGGCTTATTGACTTTGGGTTACATGTTGGACTTGATCTGGATTCTTTTATCTTCACAAGTGCCTGCTGTCTTTATGTTAAGGAACTGTTAAGGATCGTGAAGATTTGAGCATTGGTGCATGTGCCAGCTGTTAACGCATTTTACTAGGGTGTTCTGTCAAGAGCTGGCTGGGACTGAGTTCAAGCTAAAACTCATTGTTTGATTTCTGTGGAGCCAAAACCTCCAGCTTCTGGAATATGATTAAGAGGAATGTGATTTGGCTGGGATTCATGTGCATTTTTAACTTTGGTTCTGTGCTTTTTGAGAGTGAGGATTCATCTCTGAAAATGAGCTGGGTTTGGAATCAAGATATTTTTTTCCTTATTAGCACACTTGTGGCCATGTAATCCACAAACTGCCTCAGACCTGAGTTTGTGCAGGGCCAGTTCAAGTCTTCATCTGAGGCATGGCTGATCTGCATGCTGCAAACCCAGCAACCTAAAACCTTAATGGACTGGTTTGTGTGGGGTTTTGTGTCAGTTTGCGTACATACAATGGTAAAGTGATGGCAGAAAGCAGAGCAGAGATTCCTCAGTTTAAAACTGCTGCTTTTGCAGGTGAAGCTGTGTGATTTTGGCTTTGCACGCATCATTGGTGAGAAGTCTTTCCGGCGCTCTGTGGTGGGCACTCCTGCCTACCTTGCCCCTGAAGTGCTCAGGAGCAAAGGCTACAACCGCTCCCTAGACATGTGGTCGGTGGGAGTTATTGTCTACGTGAGCCTCAGTGGTACATTCCCGTTTAATGAAGATGAGGATATCAATGATCAGATTCAAAATGCAGCATTTATGTACCCACCAAATCCTTGGAAGGAAATTTCTAGCGAAGGTAAAGAAATTTTCTCTATTAGAATGTTTGTGTATGTAGGTAATACATTCAAATGTTTAAACGTCAAGGTTCATTTAGGAGTGTGCAAATTGATAGTTTGAGTTTAGCAGACTATACCAAAGTAATAAATATGAGATAAATATATTTGTGAAAGATAAATTTTGAAATATAATGCTTTAGATAATTTTAAGAGCAGGGGAGCCAGGAGCTTTAGCAAGAAAAATGAATTTCATGCATGATGAGTGGGATGAGTAATCTGACACTTCCCGAAAGTCCCAAAGGAAAGTTAATTATTGTGTGGGTATTTGCTGAATGCTGGCATATTTTATCTGAACTATAATCACGGAACCAGTTCCAAGTTGAATCTGGAATTTTAGTTTGTACATTAGGAAGTACAGATTTAAGTGTCAGGTCTGAACAACCTCAAGTTTACAAGGCTGCTCTCTAGAGCTCTCCAGTGCCAGCTTTGGTTATATGTTGTTACCATGTTTGGTTAATACATGATTAATACACAGGTAGATGTGAAAGGACATATACAAAAGTATACAATAGTGGAAGTACCTGTATCATTGTGGAGTACAGGATTATGCTCAAGCTTTTTAGGCATATCTGAAAATCACTAAAATCAGTAGGGGAGAAGATTAACGAATAACACAGCAAAGCTTTTAGTGTTTCCATCAAAAGTAGGGGGAACTTATCCCAAAGCTATTTTGTAGTCACTTTTAACATAAGCAAAGCTAAATATAAAATTCAAAAGCTTAGTTAAATTTAAAGGAGTTCAGTGCAGAACACACGCATAAAAAATAATTTTTACTGCAGCATGTGAATTATGATAGAGGTGATTAGTATTTAAACAATGTAATTTTTGTTCTTCTTTGTCAGCCATTGATTTAATAAACAATTTGCTTCAAGTGAAGATGAGAAAACGTTTCAGTGTTGACAAATCCCTTAGTCACCCCTGGTTACAGGTAAACCCATCTAACTTTTTCACTGTGTTTATAATGGGTGAATAATTTTTTTGGCTGAAATCCTTCAGAGGCTTATGAAAACTGCAGGTGTCACATTCTGTTAACAAGCGTTCATGAAGGCTTGATAATTTCTGGCTTTAGCTTTACATTTGATGTGCTCCAGGGTTCTGACCATCTGTGAACAGCTTCTTTCCTCAAGGGAAATTTGTCTTATTGTCTCTCCCAGCTTTTCCTTTCTGTGTCACAACATGGGTTTGCTCTTCTGGCTTCCCCCTGACTGTGAGCAGTGATGAGTGCATGGAGCCCTGTGAAATCAGCATGGAGACAAACTGTGTTTGTTCTGTGCTGAAGTGGACACCCAGCCTGGTGTGTGCCATAACTTATAGTCAGTTTAGAAAAGATTGGTTTGGAATGGACTTTGTCTGCTGCTTTGACAACCTTAGATACTAGCCTATGTACTTTTGAACTCATCTTTGGACACTGTTGGGGCATTTTGTGGGAGGGTGTTTTATTGGTGGTGGTTTTTGGTTTTTTATTTTACCAGATCTTGTTGGTTGTAGCTTGTGGCTGTTTACACTAAAAGTGGACACAAAGTGCAGAATATATCTGTAGGAATGCAGTGCTGCTGTTACTTAAAACTGCTTCCTTAAATCTCTTTTACTCCTCAGGATTATCAGACTTGGCTTGACCTCAGAGAATTTGAAACGCGCATTGGAGAGCGTTACATTACCCACGAGAGTGACGATGCACGCTGGAAAGAACACGCTTACGAACACAACCTCGAGTACCCCCAGCACTTCATTATGGCTCCTAATCCAGATGACATGGAAGAAGACCCTTGATTTCTTCATTATGCTAAATTGCAGCAAAAAAAGATACTCCAGGCAGAAACTGAAGATAAGTTTTGGGACAGCTATTGCTTTTTCCAAATGCTGTACACATAGTTTGGTGTGTAAAGACCCAGAGGATCCTGCTTTGCCATGGGAATGGACTGTTGTCTGGCAAGCTTTTCTCCATCCCTGATTTTAACTCTGAGGAGTTACTGGACAGTGGGATACAAAGCCCTGCTGGGTAACATTTCACCGAGCTGGGTGGCTACAAAGCCCTTACCGAGGTGTAGTGCGGACAGACTGAATGGTTTGTTTTTCAAGGGTTTTTGTTTTTTCATAGCCTACACAGTAAGAGTTTTATAATAGTTTTCTAATCCCTATTTAGTAGGCCATAGAGGACTGTTTTCTGTTACTTAGATACAGCTCCCATTTCTCCAACTGTGGATGGTGAAGAGACTCTATAAAGGAATCAGTACAGAATACTTTGGCTAAAGCCAAACATGGGGGTTTAGTTGAATACAGCTTCATAGATGAAGGAATAATTTGCTGCTGTTTATACAGTTAAATATGTGTGTCTTGGCCCTAATTGAACTTCTTACAGATAGCAACAAGAACAACAAAAAAACCCATAACTTCTTACATTCCTCTTTAAATGCTGGCTGACAGTCTAAGGAGATGACAATCAGAGCTGTGCTAAGCTTTTATTTTGTCTGTCAAAAAAAGCAATAAGCCACAACAGTGCTCTGCTGTGCAAGGCTGGCACGTCATTGATACACACCAAAGGCATTTTGCCTTAAACTACCCAAGTAATGCACAGAGCACACAAGACTTGATGTAGCATATCCTTTCACTCTGGAAGACTAGCTTCTAGCAGAAGGATGTGGAAAAATAGGGAAAAATACATGCAGCTTTCTTCTGTCGTTTTGAGTAATAAGATTTTAAAGTTTTCTAATGTTTTGTAATTTTTTAAGGTTCCCTGGACTTACATCAGGAGTAGTTTGTAGCCTGCTAGCTTGTTATGTTAACTCTGCTCAAAACCTAGAAGTAACAGTGGATACCACATCACCTGTTGCTTCTGCCAGGGCAGCTGGATTGTAGGAGAAAGGACTTTGCCTTCCCACCTTAACCTGCAGCCCCTCCCATCCTCTTTGCTGTGCTCAGAACTGTTTAAACTGAATGAAGAGCCCAAAAGCAACTCCTGACTCAGTTTTTCCTGTGCAAAGGCCTCAGCTGAAGGATTCCCAACCACTAACTTGGCTTGTGGCACAGTAGAGGGGAAACAGCAGTGTTCTTTGGAAATTATTCCTTTGGACAGTTCAAGTTAATAGTACTTCAAAGAAGTTTGAGGCCATAATACTAAATCAAAGAGATTTTTTTGGTCTTATTTTAAAAAAACAAAAAGGGTGAAATCCTTTTTTTGTGGGATAACAGTGTTGCACTGCTGGAGAGTGCTGGATGGCTGTATGCATCCCTGATGTGCCAAGCTGCTTATCTGGAGCTTAGTTGGAAATATTTCTAATATACTGATACAGGCTTGAACTGCAAAGGCAGTGAGAGGCTTTGGGGTATCTCCTCTCTCCTACAAAGATTTTTCTTTTTTTGTTTGCGTGTAGATAAGTATTTTTTCTACTGTTATTATTCAGTAAGGAAACAGGTGAGCAGATTTATACGTTGTTAGATATACATAAAATGTTACATGGTTAATTCAGAGCTGGTAGCTGCTTGCAGTAGCAGTGACCTGGCAGTGGTCAGTGGCAGCTGCAGAAGGGTGTGCACACAGGCAGGTTTGCGTCTTCAACTCACTTTTTCTTTCCCCATTGCCTTGTATCTATCTGCCACTGCATTTCGTAGGTGTCCATGTTGGCAAAGGCTGAGCTCTGGATTCTTAACCCTGTTTAGGGAGGGTTTCAGGACTGATTGTTCCAAGAGGCACTGCTTTTCATCTCTGGAACCAGAGCAGTCACCTCCAACATTGGTGGTTTGGTATTTGCCCACTCTTGGCAAGGAGAGCAGTGCTGTTTTTCAACTTCCAGTGCTCAAGTGACCAAATCAGCAAAGCCATTGCTATATTCCATCCTAACTGTAATAATGTAGATCCAGTTTGGTTTTAAACTTCAGATTTTCTACTTGAGCTGTTACTTCAGATTTACCAGTGGGTTTGTTGTTTGTGTTAAGGGAGGAAATGAAGCAGCTCAGTCACTTGAAAAAGCACAACAGGAATAGAGGAAGGAGGGGACAATAATGAAGTAGAAGGCCTGGCTTTTGTCTCTCCCCATGAAGTCTGCTCTGCTTCAAAATATTATATGAGCTATTTATTCTTCAGGTTGTATTAAAATAAAAATAATGCTATTGGACTTTGGAGAAGGGTGCCTGATCATATGCAGACTTATGGAGTCAGACAATAGAGCCAACAAGCAGCTAGTGGTCAAGAAACAAAAAAAAATAAAAATCAAACTTACATTATGAGTAAAATTCCTAGAGTAGTAAAATTAGCTGAGTTTTTTATTCCCTTTTTTCTGCCTGGACTGCAGACTTTGACAGCAGTAGGTTACAGTGTTTTAATACTCTTACCCCTAGATGAATTAAGTTGCGTTTGTTCAAGCAATAATGCTATGGTGATGCTAGAAAAAAGCTCATGTAAAATTTATAGTCTCAAAATGACACTGTCAATTACTTTTATATTTTTATACACCCCATTGTTTGTAAATATCCTCTGGTAAGCTCAAAAATAAAATTTATTTCCCTATCAGATTTGTTCTTTTTATTTACGTGAATTATCAGATCAAATGTTCTTAGGAATAAATGGTTCTATACTTTCTTGTTTGTGGATTTGTTGTTAGGGATCTCCTGCTGTGGAAATTCTGGCAGCAACTCCTTTTACATGCAACCTGTTGCTATTCTCTTTACAAAAATATCTTCAAAAATATCAAGGCATCTTTATTTTAAGTACAAAAGCTTGAATACATTCAAAGACTCCTCAATGCATCTGTTAGTTACTGACAAGTTTTCATTCCACTAGTAAATATTTCACTAAGTTCTATCATAAGACCCCCAAATCATTGTTCATTCTCTGCTCTGTATGTGCTGGTTTCTGTATGTGCAGTGTTTTATTTTCACTCATACTGCTTTGAGTAGGTCAATCAAGAGGTTTGGTGTGCACCAGACTTACTTTGAAACAGCCATCACACAATTTGCAATAGTATTTGAAATTACTTTAGTAACAGTTCATTAAATCCAGCAACAGGTGGTAGGGGAGAGTTTGGCTTATCTTTCTTGTCAGGACGTACAAGTCTGTGGTGAGGCAGCAGGGCAAAAAAATTGAAACAGTCCCCCATCTTCTTGGGATTCATCAGCATATCATAGCTGTGAAGTAACTGCTCACGAGTTGCTGTGTCACCTGAATTCTGCAAGAGCACCTGGAAAAAAGGAAAATGCAGGTTAGAGCCCTTCCTGCAGTCCTATAAATTCCTGCACACCTGCAATCCCTTCTTGCATCCTTTTCACTTAACAGTGCTGTGACAGTTGGTAGAACTGGTGAGATCACTGGTGGTGGTCCACAGCCCATACACTGATGCAAGTTTTGCATTAAATGCTCCTAGATCTGATCAGTTTACTTTCAGGGATCTGGAGTAACTTACATCCAGCAGAAACAACTTCCTGATTTCATACCCTACATGTTATTTTGAATAACTTCATTTTAAAACCCAAGTTTTTTACTAAAGCTCTCATGCTGCTTGAGAGTATTGCCTGTGGATTGGGAGAGTTCTGTAGCTGTGAACACTCTTCTACCTGCAGTCGGAGGTCAATGCCCATGTTCTTTAAAAACTCCCGCTGCTTTATGGGGCCTAATGTTGCTGTTTTTCCCTGTGCCATCTTTCGAAGGTAGCTGAAATCAACATCTGCTGTCAGGTCTGCTGTACCTGGAGCACTCAGTACATCATGAAGTTTGTGATTCCGGAAACCCTGAAAATGAAATGGGAAGGTTACACTCAGCTGTAGTCCAGCCAGCTGGGGCCAGCAAAAAATAAACTGTGTCTTTCAGAGGTGACAACAGCAACTTATACATGGAAAATTTGAGATAAATGTAGCAAGAGCTCAGATGGCCCTTTCCATCTGACAGAAACCCTTCTGGGTACTGATTAAATAGGAATTACTCAGCTTTATGCAATTTTTGCTACTCTGCCCACCTACAAACTTTATCTTACAAGAACCTAGTGATCAAAGATAACAGTCTTTTAGCTTACTGCTACAGGGCAAATGCCTTACCCGGAAAGTGTCAGTTTTGGTTCCGTCATGGCCGTAATCTGCAACCAGAGCAGCCCCACCATCCTTCTCTATCCGAGAGGCAAGCCTCTGCACAATGACACCAGCCTCGGGACACACCTCCACGTGGTCTCTTGTTTCTTCTGGCTAGTGCAGAGTGCAAAGACCAGAACACCTGTATTAGCAGACAAGCACTGGGCAAGTATCCCTCACACGTGGTGTCTTGGGGCTCTTGCTTTGCTGGGATACGCAGGTACAGGAGGTGCATTCCAGGCTACCTATACTAGCTTGAGCTCATTTTTGCTATCACTCATTCTCAATTAATATTTTCTGAAAGCTGCATTTCAGTCATATCTTCAATAATGTGTAATCAAGTGAAAATATTTCTACCAAGAATATCTGTATCACGTGAAACTTCCTTATTGTGGTACTTAAGGAAAATAGTGCTTCAGCTGTGCACACCCTTCGGAGAGGCCTTATTACTGTGTGAGACTTTGTAGCTCCGTTTAATCTCCAGTACTTAACTTTTGTAGCTTTCAGGAAGAAACCACAGCCACTTTCCATTAATGGTCAGCCTGGCACAGAAGCAGAGAGCTTCCCTGAGTACCATGCAGCAGGCTGAGCGCCTGGCTGGGGCAGAGCCACTCCTGAGATGGTGATGCCACACATACAGTGCAGAGCTCCACCTGTCACTTGCTGCCTCGGTTTGCTCTCTGAGACATTTTGTGTGTTCAAGCTCCTATTTTGCAAAGTTTGATACAGATGGTAATTTCCATGCTGCAGTTTCACAGCATACAAAGCTAAATGCTTGTGGAAATTTTAAGCTCTATTCATTTCCACAGTGAGAGCCCTCCTCTTGCTTTCAGAGTAACTGAGAAGCACTGAATGTACTTGGAAAGAGTCAATAAAGGTGTAAGGATGAGCTCTGGTAGGCATAACCTCACCTGAATAAAGTTTTGTGTTGCAGGGGTCCTGGATGGTGACAGGACAAACCGCAGCTGGTCAGGAACTTCTGGATCAATATCAACCAGCACCTCACGCCAGCCTTTCTCCGTTCGCTGTTCAATGAGCCCAAAGTACTCACATTACACTCCAATGGGTATTCTTGTTCATTTGACTGAACTAATATGTCAAGCCTTTTCACAAAGGTTTTAGGAACAATACATTATTAACAACTATTACTCATTCCTATTTAATTCCAGTAACTGCCTTAGGAAAAGCTTGTGGTGGAGTCTCATCACCAGAGCCAATAAATACAGGTTTAATTATACTTAAAAGGAATGAATGATGCTCTGAATAAAGATGCTGCCTCTTCTATTGACAGTGCAACATTTAATTTATCAAAATAAAGTATTTCTTTCTACCAGTGATTTTTATAAATCAGCTACTTCTGAATCATAATTAGCCTCTACTTTGCTGCTCTCATTACTATTCAAATAAAAGCCCTTTGGTCTTTTGTTAGTAGTATTACAGAAAATCAGGTGGAAATTAAAAGCTACAGTAATGTAGCATAAGAAATAAAAAAAACCCCCAAAACCTTGAGAGTTATCTCAGCAGAAAGAAATCCTTAGCTTTCTTTAAGTTTTTCCATTCAAGAATAATTACTAATTTTCCAGTTATCAGCTGAATTAAGCCTTATTTGTCCAAACTCAGAATTATTTCATCACCAGAGACAGGGCATGTGTCTAGTTTGGCACCTTAATTCTGTTCTTCCTCAAAGAGAAAAGTGTTTAAGCAGATGGTCACAAAATTACAACAATAATCTTGCTATACCTGAAACTTATGTATTGGCAGGGCATCAAAGAACTCATGTGCTAGGTAAAAGCTGTAACCTGTGGGGAGGTAAAAAAAATAATGCATTAAATAATTAATGCTTCCAGACCAGCTTCCTGTTTAACATACTCTTATGAATTTAATTAATTAAGCTAGTTAATGTGCCTATGAAAAGAATTACAATTACTTGCAGCTTGCACACATTAAAGATACCTTTCCTACAGCTAGATAGTGAATTTTAGATCACTACCTTGTGAAAGGAGATTCAGACAAAAGCAGTAAAGGTTTGGTTTTATTTTTCCCCATTAAAAAAAAAAGTCAGAATATAGGAAATTGGACAGCTATCCCCAAATGAAGGTAGACAGAATAGGTAGCAGTGATGAAAATGAACCAAGATCCTGCCTCAGACTCATACAAGTAAGAACAAATATGTATATAACTACTTTTCTGTCCAGTGTGAAGGCTAGCAGAGATGCCCTCTGCTATCAAAAGCTGTCAGTGAAGGAAGGGCACCATCCCTTTAACGAGGCATTCAAGCTCTTACCTGGCGGCACATCTTGAATGTCTCTGTACCAAAAAATAGGAATTCCAGTCTTGCTGATGCCTTTCATGTAAGCAGACTCGTCCTCAGGGTTAGGTTGCACCTTCCCTCCTGTCAGCATCACTGCTTGGATCTCGCTGAGTTTGGGGCTCACTTCTACCAGATGAACAGAGACATCACATTTACTAAGAACAGAGGCGAGCTGCTTGAAGACCTATAAAGGCAGATGAATTCTATTAGGTGCAGTCTTGTGCTGTGTATGTTAAAGGTTTAAGTATTAACTTATTAATTTAAGTATTAAGTTTCTTCTCACTATTTACTATTCACTACTAATTATTCAGTGTAAAATATTTTAGTTGGCTTTCACTAACAAAACAATCTCAGTGAGGGAGACTGCATTTTACTCCTTCAGTAGGAAGTGTGAGTTTCTTCATAAATCCTAATAAAAGCTGCTACACTTCAAAAAAGCTGGCTACACATTACAGGGCTGTAAGGACAACAACACGAAATGCTAATTTGGAAGAGCAGTAGCAGCTCCTCTGAGACCTGTAGAAGGTCTCGCATTAGGAGAGAAATGGTTCAGTTTTTCCCTGCCACCTTAAACAAGTGTTTGATATCCCAAATTTCACTATTTTTGTTAACATATATAGACAGAAGTTCTTATGTGGTCCTAAATCTCATTAACAATCTGTTTATGAATAAGCAGCATTTTAATTAAGACAGCCATGCGGGCATGACTGAACACAAAATGTTAACTCAAAAGAAATAAGGCCCTGAAATGCCCGAAGGAACTAACACGATTTCATTCTGTGTTATTGTACTCCCCCGTTCTGTTCCTTGCACTAAGGTCTCCATCCCAATTAGACACAGCAACGCCTTCCTAGATGGTTTTCAGCTTGGATAACATTTCCCTATGCAGAAATAACTTACAGCGGAACATTCCTGCCCTCCCCTTCTATCCAGTGGTGTTTGGAAGGTCATATGCATGCCCATGCAGTGTGTACAGGCTGGCCCCTGCTCTGCTGCCACCTGAGAGCCCTGGTCCCAGGAACTCCTCTATTCCAATTAGAGTCTGAGCTGCCAGCCTGACAGAAGTGGTCTGGCTACTTGGGAAGAGTAAACCTCGACTGCAAAACATCTTCCCTTCACATTTCACAGTAGCTGTGGAATACATCCAGAAGCAAAGAACACAAGCAGTTTTCACCTACCCGCAGTATATCCTCGGTGAGGGTGCCCCTCCCTGGGCCCAACTCCACCAGCTGCAAGGTGTTGGGTTTGCCCATGGCCATCCATTCACTAATGTACCATATTCCTATTAACTGGCAGTTAGAAATAAACACTCAGGGTTACAGCAGTAACTTCAGCACTTATCATACCTGCCTTTTGTCTGATAATAACTAAGATAACAAGGCAACATTCTGTCTATTTTAAAATTAAGAAGAGTTATGATACATAATGTCACATTCTTGTCATTAAGTATTAAAATGGGTCACTGATTGCTGTTAGCCCAGGAGAAGCAACTCTCCATCAATAAATGTGGGGAATCTGTTCTGGCTGGAGCAAGAACTTTCACTTAAGGCTCAAAATGCAGGTCACTGGCCAGGTGCCTTTGCCCAACTGTTCTTCCTGACAATGGATTTATCAAAGCGTTCTCAATTTATCATTGAGAACAGGATTTAGCCACTCTTCGCTTCTGGAAACTATACACAAACCAGAGTGAGCCAGACCAAACTCTGAAGATTGTTTTTGAGGGGAGTTTTCACACTAGAAAATCACCATAACTCCTTATTTATAAGCAAGCTCTGTATGAAAGTAAAGTGTTACTAAGCACAGATGGGGTTTCAGACAAAAAACTTTCAGAAAAACAAAACTTCCCCCTTCCTCCCTCTAAACCAATTTTTCTCTTGGGAAATAACTTGAACCTTATCATTGCTACTCCACTATTTTGACATTGATAATGTATCTGAATACTGGCTTGGAAATCAGTTGGGATGGAAATTGGAAGGGACTGCATTAGGACATCTGGACCACCTTCCCTGCTCAAGCAGGGTCACCGCAGAGCACATGGCACAGGATTGTGTGCAAATGGTTCCTGAATGTCTCCAGTGAGGGAAACTTCACAACCTCTCTGGGCAATCTGAGTGAACTGAGGCAATCTGAGGAAGAACTGGCACAGTTATTCCTCATGTTCAGGTGGAACTCCCTGTGCATCAGTTTCTGCCCATTGCCTCCTGTCCTATTGCTCAGCACCACTGAACAGAGCCTGGATACATCCCCTTGGTACCTCCCTTCAGACACCCACAGACAGTGACGAGGTCCCCTCTCAGCGCCTCTTCTGGAGGCTGAACAGCCCCAGCTCCGTCAGCCTTTCCTCATAAGAGAGATGCTCCAGTGCCTCAGTCATCTCAGTTACCCTCCACTGGAGCCACTCCAGCAGCTCCGTGTCTCTCTTGTCCTGAGGAGCCCAGAACTGGACTCAGCACTCCAGATGTGCCTCAGCAGGGCTGGGCAGAGTGGCAGGATCACCTCCCTTGAGCTGCTGGCAATGCCCTTCCTAATGCCCCCCACGATTCCACTGGCCTTCTTGGCCACAAGGACACTCTGCTGGCTCATGTATGGCTTGCCGTCTACCAGGATTCCTGTCAGGCCCGCGTGGTTAAAGTAACATATAACTTAGAACGCAAGGAACTGCGTTACCTCTCCGAACACCTGACTTATTTCAGGCGAGGTGATGAAGTCCCCGCTGTCGCCGACGCCGCCGCGACGCGTGTAGTAACCCTGCGAGAAGCAAGCGGCGCAGGGCCCGGGGCCGCGGTGAGCGGGGGCCGAGGCGCAGCCCCCCCGGCCCGGCCCGGCNCCGGCCGCCTCCGCCTCGCCCCCCGCGCCAGAGCGGAGCCGCGCCGCCGCCGCCGGAGCTGTGGGGAGAGGACAGGAGAGAGGGGCTCAGCGGGGCGGACCCGCGACGGGCGGGAGGCAAAGGCGGGAGAGGCGGCGCTCACCGTGGGCAGCGGCGGCGAGACGGGGCAGCCGCCGGCGGCCCGCCAGAAGCGCGCGGCACGCGAGCGGCAGCGCCATGACAGCGGCTCCCGCTACAGCTCCCGCTTCTCTCGCTCCTCCTCCTCCTCCTCGGTCCTCCTCCTTGGTTCTCGGTCCTCCTCCTCCTCCGCTCCGTCCGCTCCCGGCCGCCTGCGCGGGGCCGCGGCTCGGGCCGGACGCGCGTCACGCGTGTGCGCGGCAACCCTTCCGGCGGGCGGCGATGGCGGCGACGTTCTGGGACTTCGGCGTGCGGGACCGGAGGAAGGCGGGCGGCGACAGCGGCGAGGAGGAGGGCGACGACGACGGTGATGAAGAAGCAGAAGGTGGAGATGCGGGAGAGTTCACGCTGGAGGAGGTGCTGCGCCTCGGCGGCACCAAAGTAAGGCAGCGGGCGGGGAGCACGTGGGGGGCCGGGACACCCCCCGGGATGTGCGAGGTCCACGCAGATGTGGACAGGGAACAAATTCTTTGCTCAGGGGTGGCGAGGCACTGGGACACGTTGCCCAGAGAAGCTGTGGATGCCACATGCCTGGAGGTGCTCAAGGCTAGGCTGGATGGGATTCTGAGCAACCTGGTCCAGTGGTGTACCTGCCTATAGCAGGAGGGTTGGAACTCGATGGTCTTTAGGGTCCCTCCCAACCCAAACCATTCTGGGATTCTGTGGGGAACCCTAGGGGAACCTTGCACCAGATCTGCCCGTGACACCTGTGCCCTGTCTCCGCAGCAAGATTACCTCATGCTGTGTGCCGTGGACGAGGAGGGCGAGATGGTGGACGGCGGCAAGAAGGACACGATCGATGATCTGAAGGAAGGGGAGCTGGAGGCATTTGTCAACTCTCTGGGTCTCAACAAATATGCAGAGAGTTGCCTGGTGGTGGAGGGGGATGAGGATGATGGTGGCAGCAAGGAGAAAGAGAAGCCTCCAAAGAAAGAGAAAAGCAAGAAGGAAACAAATCGTCCTTCACTAGAGGGGAAAAAAGAAAAAAAAGGTAAGGAAAAGGCCAGCAGTGTGAAAGACAGCAAAAATAAGCAGGCTGGTGGTGATCAGGGTCAACAGCCTTCAGCAAAGAAAGAAAAGCTGGAAGAAGATTTTGAATTTCATCCTAGGCAAGCAATCCTGATCAAACCGGGGGGCAAGTGGTATGATCTAGAATACACCAATGAATTCTCTCCAGAGCCACAGAATCAGACACTTTTGTCCAAGTATAAGGCCCTGGCCCAAAAGCTGTATGAACATGAGAGAGACTTGTTTAAGAATAAGACAGACTATCAGAAGGGGGCCTCTTCAGCGTGGATTAAAACTGTTGTGTCCTCGGGTACCTTGGCTGACAGGATGGCAGCCATGACCCTTCTCATCCAGGACAGTGCTGTTCACAGTCTCCAATTTGTTGAGAACTTGATAAACCTCATAAAGAAAAAGGGCAGCAGGCAGCAGAGCCTTATGGCTTTAGATACTTTCAAGGAGCTTCTCATCACAGATATCTTACCAGACAACAGAAAATTGTGGTCTTTCTCGCAGCGACCGCTTAACAACATAGTGCAGATGTCGAGCGGCAACAAGGATTCAAGAGACAGGCGGTTGATACTTTGGTACTTTGAGCATCACCTGAAGCTGCAGATAGCAGAGTTCGTGCAGGCCTTGGAAACACTGAGCCATGACTGTCTGACAGCCACGAAATCCCGAGCACTGGCAGTTTCCCACGAGCTGCTCTGTAACAAGCCTGAGCAGGAGAAGGCTCTTCTGGTTCTGCTGGTGAATAAACTGGGTGACCCTCAGAACAAGATCGCCACCAAAGCCTCCTATCTTTTAGAGACGTTACTTCACAAGCATCCAAATATGAAGGGAGTAGTGTGCAGTGAGGTGGAGAGGCTTTTGTACCGCGCAAACATCAATGTGAAAACTCAATATTATGCTATCTGCTTTCTAAATCAGATAGTCCTCAGTCATGATGAAAGCGCATTGGCTAACAAGTTGATAACTTTGTACTTCTGCTTTTTCCGGAACTGTATTAAAAAAAAAGATGTTGAATCCAAAATGCTCAGTGCTCTTCTCTGCGGGGTAAACAGAGCTTACCCTTACGCTGAGACTGGTGATGAGAAAGTGAAAGAGCAAATGAACACCTTGTTCAAAGTTCTGCATCTTGTGAACTTTGGTACCAGTGTCCAGGCCCTGATGTTGTTGTTTCAAGTGATGGACTCTCAGCAGACTGTATCGGACAGGTACTATGCAGCACTGTACAAGTAAGTGGCAGATTTGCATTTTTATATAAATTTCATTTTAAGAGGTAGTCACCATTAATTTAAAGTTGTAGAAACATTTACTTGGCTTTTAAGATCTTGCTGGTTTTGTGTTTCATTGGCTGAAATTTCAGATGTTCTGTAGGAGCTGGAAGAAAATGCATGTGATTTCTTTGATTCAACATGAGGATAAAAACAAAAGGTAGTGATAGGTCCTGAGAACATATGTGCATTTCATCCTTTGCCACTCTTCTGGTAGCTTGCATTACTTCCAGATGTTATTTGAAACTAATTGATAACTATTTCTTCTGAAATCACTTTTACAGGTACTAGCCTGTAAAGAAATTAGGCCTGTAAATAGCCTAAAATCTTGTTTCCATTTTTTTACCTTATTTTGAGGAGGAGGAATATAATCTTAAATTTTTTAGATTATTTAATTTGTGTAGTTTGAAAGCCTTGTGTTATAAAAATACCACTTTTTTTCTTGTCCAGCTGCCTGTTTAGACTCTTTATAGAATCCTTACTGGTTTTTTTTTAGACGACCAAGGGGAAGTTACTGATTTTTTAAAAAGGGAATTCAGGAGAATGTGCAGTGTGTTTGAGGGCCTTACTGTGCCTGGCAGCCTGGAAAAAAATTGGAGTAGAAAGTGAACTTGCCAGTACAAATGTCTGATCTGATTGTGAAGTGTGCTGATTTATTTTTAATTTTTTGTGCTTTCTATTTTTTTAAACATATGAACAAATCAGATTAGTTTTTTAACACTGACTATCTCAGATTTTGAAACTGTTTTCAGTTGAACTCAGCTTCTTTTTATTTTCTTGCAGTATTTTGTTTACTGAGGCAGTCTTTTTTTTATTTTAAATCTTTAGTGTCTCGTATATATCCAGAAATATTACACAGCTCTTGATGGTTCAGGATTGATCTCAATGGTTTTGAGTACTGAGGAGAACACCGTTAGTAGTTTTTTAGATGGCACTCTGAAAAATGTAGATAATTGTTGTTAGCAGCAATTGTTTTCCTGTGTGCATTGTGGCAATCAGCAAATTTTCTCCTGTGTGTCCTACAGGAAGCTTCTAGATCCTGCTTTAGCAACGTGTTCCAAGCCATCCATGTTTCTAAATCTTCTCTATAAGTCCCTGAAGGCAGATGTCGTGTTACGGCGCGTGAAGGCCTTTGTGAAGAGGCTGCTTCAAGTCACTTGTGGGCAAATGCCACCCTTCATTTGTGGAACCCTGTACCTTCTGTCTGAGCTTCTAAAAGTAAAACCAGAGTTAAGGGTCCAGTTACAGGATCACATGGTATATGATGATTTCTTTATCTCATTGCTTTTTCAATAAGAGCTGTTTTCATAAGCACCTTTTCCTAACCTGTTCATTACTAACCATTTGTGAAGATATTTCTTGAGGTGGGGAGGGACCATTGTACTTGTGTGTTCTAAGAAGTAAAGTTCAATTTTAAATGCATCAAGGCCATAAATCTGTATTTCTTAAACATCAACCATCATTTGTTTAGATTTTTATAAGCAGCTCAAGAACTTAATGTGCATTTTTCTAAAAAAATCAGAGTAAATCTGGAAAGGAAAAGCTGTTCGCTAATGTTGTTTGTTTTTTAGGAGTCAGATGATGAAGAGTGCTTTAAGGATCAAGAAGAGGCTGAAGAGGATGAGGAAAAATTTGTGTATGCTGACAAAGAAGTAGAAGATGAAAAGAGAAGTATAATGGAAAGTTCTGCTAAAACAACCAGTTCAAATTCAACAGCTTCGTGGGTGCATCATCTGAATATGGGAGGTAAATTAGCAAGAAAATAGATAATTTAACAGCTAAGAGTCCATAACTGTGACATGTTGATCAAGAGTTATTGTAAGATTAAGTGATTAAAACATAATTTTAGTTTTTAAATTGAAGTTTGGTTGAAAGCAACCAGTCAGAGCAATTTATCTGTTACCTCAGCAGTGATTAAAAGACTCTATGACTTTCACTTCATGCAGTGTGTAATTAAACACATTATTTGTATTTTAGTGGTTAATAGGCTTGGAATTCTTTGCCATGTTCAAACACCTTCTGAGCAATGTAGCCAAGGTTAGGATGTGTAGCTGCTCTCTGGCTTGGGAAGCCTGCTAGAACAGTTTGTCCAGCTTTGAACTTGTGCCCAGTTTCACTCCTCCCTGAAGGCTTCTGGATGAGTCCAGGGCTTTTCAGTGCCTTCCTTTGAAGCAGGCAGGAACTCAGCCTGTGCACCTGATCACACACTGTGAAGGGCAGCTGAACACAGCCTTGTCCTGCTGCCAGATGAACCCCTGGCCTGTCCACTGGGGAGTGATGGGCTGTGGGGAAATGAGAATAATACTCTTCTAAAGTTGCCTGAGAAAATCTGTTTTGCTCTCCTCCACCCCTCAGGCAGGAAGAGTGGAACTTCCTATGATCCTATGCACCGAAGCCCTTTATACTGTGGTGCTGAAAGTACAAGCCTTTGGGAACTGAAGAAGGTAGGACTTGCATTGCATTGCTGTTGCTATGTTTGTAAGTGTGCTCCTTGTATGAAGAGAGGAAAAAGAACTTGGTTGTTCATGAAGTAGCTACTTGAGTAACAACAGAAAGGTTAAAGCTGACACGTTGTTCAGCTTTAAGCTTGTATATGTTCCATACAATACTGATATTCTTGAGTAGGGAATAGGAATTTTTTAAGTGGAGATTTGGACAATAATAATATTTTTTGACTATTGGATCTTAGCTTTGATCATTAACAATTTCTGGTGTTGACTTACATAAAATTGTAAGTGAAAATGTATTTAATGCAAATAAAAGATTAGAACTTGAAGTTCTTCAGTTATGTGCTTCAGCCTTGCACTACTATGTGTATGTCTGTTATTTGGTAAGTCACAGAGTGGTCTTTCAACATATTTTTAATTAGAAATAAATGACTGACTCATATTTTTCAGCTTTCTGAGCATTTTCATCCGTCTGTGGCCCTGTTTGCAAAAACAATTCTAGAAGTAAGTGCTTTTGCTAGCTTGTTCCTTTGAAGTTTGATATTTTATGTTAGGTGTCTTTTGCAATTTGAAAAAATAGATTATAATGTCTCTGCACTTTGTGGGTAACTAGCAGCTCTGCAGAACTCTATGATACTCTCAAATGTCAGGCTTTTCATGGAATCATGATATGTGTAAAGGAGACTGCTCACGAAGGTTTTAATTTTGTAGAAATGTAGGTATTGTATGATTCTTAAAGCTTTATTAGAGGTTTTTTTGTATCTTTTTTATTTATTTATTTTTTAAATATAGGGAACCCTACTACAGGAACAAATTCCTTTTTAAATACTGTTGTGGTACCAAGCCAAAACCACTCAAACTTTCACAAATATGTATTTAAAATATTTATTTTTCATTTGAATATGTGGTATTGAAATTATGTTGAGTATTGACTGCTGTTATTATGGTACTTTGCAAGGCAGTTTATCACTGAAATAAGGCAAAGAAGGTGTGGTTTAGTCAAGAAAGTAGTGAAATTGCAAAAAGAAGTACCTGGTCAGGGTTATGTAGTATAGAATCCCCAAGTCTTTACCTTTTTAAAATATATTTTAATGTTGTTCTTGAACTGATAGAGTCCTCACTGTTTAGATGATGTCTTTCTAAAATGAAGACCTTAATGGTTTCTGGCTTTTTCCTTCTTTCAGGGAAATCACATTCAGTACTCCGGTGACCCTCTGCAGGATTTCACGTTAATGAGATTCTTGGATCGCTTTGTGTACAGAAATCCCAAACTCAGCAAAGGCAAAGGTAGGCACTTCTCTGTACCATGTGGTCTTGGTTGTAGATTGTCATTGTCATTCTCAAATTCTCATTCTCTGAGATTTGCCTTGTCAAGTAAATGCTTGTGGAGCGCATCTGGTGGAACAGAGGAGTGGGATCAGTCTTCAGAGCTGCGAGAGAGATGTCTGCAACCCCGAACCAGCTGAGTCACATCCTCCTGCCCCTCACACCTGCAGTGCAGAACTGCTCACTTTGCAGGGATAAGCAAGGGATTGGGAGATGTAAACACTACACAAGGGTTGAGGGTAGAACAGACCTCTGAAGTCGTGGGCTCGAGCAGAGACACCTAGAGCGGACTGTCCAGATGACTTTTGAATGTCTCCAAGAGTGGTGACTCCTCTGCCTCTCTGTGCAACCTGTACCAGTGCGCAGTTGCCCTCACAGTGAAAAAGTGCTTCCAGGTGTTCAGGTGGAGTCTTCTTGACCAACTTAGTGACCCATCACTTGATTCTCTCCAGTATGCCCATGTCTGCCTTATACTGGAGAGCCCAGACCTGGGCATGGGGCTCCAAGTGTGGTCTGAGAAGTGCCAGGAAAACCATCAGCCTTCTTTGTTGCAGGGACGCTGTGTTGGCTCACAGTCAGCTGGGTGTCCACCAGGACTACCAGGGTGTTCTTAGCCAAGCTGCTTTCCAGCTGGGCAGCCCCCAGTGTGTACTGGGGTTGTTCCTCCTTCAGTGCAGGACTTTGCTCTTCCCCTTGTTAAACTGCAGGAGGTTTCTGTCAGCCGGTTTCTCCAGCCTCTTGAAGCCATTATGGATGGCAACACAACCCACTGGTCTGTCAGCCACTCCTAACAGTTCTGTATCAATAGTCATAAAAAAAAAATAAATCCTTTCTGATTTATATTCTGATACAGAAAACACCAGCAGTGTGGTAATGCAGCCGAAGAAGAAGCAGTTTATGAGGGATATACAGAATCTTGCAGGTAAGTCAGCCCCTTAAGTCAGTTAAGTTGATGATGACTAAACAATCCTTGGTTGGTTGATGTAGATGTGTCATCTACACTCTCTATGCTGTTTGTCTTAGCAATAAAAGAAAGTGCCATCCATCAGGAGTGCAGTGGTCATGCTTGATGTTCAGGATCAGACCTGATCTTTCTGTAAGGATGTGTGGAATCTTCACAGATGGAACTTTCAATCTTTTGAATCATTTGAAGAAAAAATTACGTAGAGAAAGTCAGTTATTCTACAGCCATTTTTATTCTGTTCATTATGATTGAAAAGTGGCTTAAAACACCAGAAAAATGGATCTATATAATTCTTTAAATCACATTAAGTTCTTTCACAAAATGATGTGGATTACTCCATATAATGCCACAGCTGCAGCTGTTGCTGGGATGAGTGCAAGGTACTTTTATTTTGCTAAGAGTTTTCCTGCCTCCAGAAATCAGCTGCCTTTTTTCCAGTCCCACTCTTTCCAACAATGAAGAGTAGGATTTGGTGTAGGAACCAGCAGTCAAAAAACCGGAGCAAACTATCAGTAAAACATGCTGCTTGAGAACAAAAGAGATACCATCTTCTGTGGCAGTCTCTGCAGCATTCCCAGGGCTGTACTTTTCCACCTGCTTTGGGTCTGTTGTGTTGCTAAGAGGTTTTAGTTATGCAGATTAGTAAGTAGTGATGTACTTTTATGGCTGGTTTTATAGCTGGTAAGGCTTAAAATAGAAATTTTAGCCTTTACACTTTGTCACATTCTTTAGTTTATTCTGAGTTGAAGGAACAGACTGAGGATTTAGGACAGAATTTGGGGAATTTAAGTTTTACAAATAAAACATAATACAAAAATATGGATATATTAATATGGCTACAAAAATCTACATCTGTTGCATGTAGCTGATCTCTGCTGAGGTGTAGGGAGCTGAGATTGCAAATCCTCTGGTACCTTCTACTGTTCATTTGAAGAGTCCATCTGTGAGTGTGCTGACTGTTCATTTGAAGAGTCCTTCTGTGAGTGTGCTGATCTGGTCTCAGAAACTTGGACCCATGTCACTTAGAAATTATTATAATCTGTGCCCACTGAGATAATCTCTAGCCTTTCTTCTTTTGATTTACTTCTGAGGAGGAGGGAAGGGGAATGTGAGAGGGTAAAAAAACTCCTCCACAGGAAACCTGGTCATTACCCTAGTTGATCTGCTGTTGCAGTGTCATATTTTGCCTCAGTTCCTCAGAAATGGAGGCAGGTTGAGGCTTGATCCCTTCCTCAATGTGCTCAGCTGGTGCATGGTCCTGCTCTGTAGCTCCTCATAAGCATTTCTACTGCCAGGGAATGCTGGTTGGAAGTAATTACAGTGCTTTAATGTATGGTAGCAAGTTCATCCTACTCCCTACTTTCTTTCCCGTTACTGTTTTAAATGTATTCCTGCTGTAGGTGTTTGCATGCCCCTGCCTTGCTGATACATAACTGAGAACCTGGTTAAGGCTGTGTCACTTGAGTTTTTCCATAGGGACTTTTCCGTACTTCAGTCTGGAGTACTGTGCACTGTGTTAGTTTGAAGAGGTTTTCAGATAAGCTCCCCATTACTGAGTGGTTGACACCATGTGCCTGCTTCTGTCTGTGTGTATTGCTTAACCTCTGGAAAGAATAACCAGCATTTCAACTTGGGGTAAAATCAGTTCTTTTTTTGTTTTTGCAGTCAACAGTAAGGAATTCCGGGCCAAAGATGAAAGCAAAATCCCAGTGGATGAAGTGTTCTTTCACAGGTAACGGAACACTTGTGAATGTTCATTTTAAGTGTTGTTTTTTTAGTGCAGTGTCATTAAATCCACTGCATTTTGTAAGTATTCTCTGGCATTTCAAGTATTTGCAAATTTTTATTAATTTGAGTGACTTAAGATGCTTGTGCTTTTCTTGGACATAATTTTAATATTGTCAAAAGTGTCTAGGAAAGAATATCACCTATGAACAAAGGCAGTTGGGGCTTGTAGTTTAAGTAACTTAAGTAAGCTGACATCATAATAGAGAAGCCTTAAATAATGGGTAAAGATGAATATTTTATGGGTTGTAATTCTTAAGCATTAGAGGTATGTCTAATGAAAGCTGGAAAATAGCTTATGGTATTAGCATCAAAGCTTATTAGAATGGAACAAAGCAAAAGAAAGTCAGAGGAGCTACTTTTCAGAGTATTTAGTTTTTTATTACATATAGTTCTTTCTGTTTCTTTGAATTTCCTTTGAGATTATGATATAAAATGCAGTTGTAGTACTAAAATTGAAGTGATAGGCATTTGGCAAAGATTTGTTTTTATTAGATCAAAATACTGATTACCCATATCTCCTTCGGAAATGATTATTTGAATTAACTTCATTTATTATAAATCACTTGATACTATAATATTGAGGAATATACTACTAATAAATAAACTAGTGGTGTTGGTTTTGAGATTAAAGGAAAGCATCTTAAAAACATGCCCCTGTCTGAAAAGTTAATGGTATTGTTACATTGAAGATGGCTGAAAATGAGATTACACATTTAAAGTTTTCTGTACAAAGTACTCTTTTGTATATGACCAAAATTGCCTTCTGTGTTTGGTGGTTCTTTAACATGAAATGAAGGTGGAAATGGCTGACAGAAGATAAAACTAAGACCTCAAAGAAGAGGGCTATTTGAGAAAATGTAATAAAACTTGATGGGTGAATGTATTTTTTATTTTTTCCCGATTATATTCAAGTTGAATTTGATCCTTTCTTCCTTCTCAGTCTAAGGCAGATTTTTACATCTCTGTTCTGCTTTTTTATAAATTCATTATGTTAAAAATAACTTCTGCCACCTTTGGCCAGTGAAATTTCATTGTTTTAAATATTACAGTGGTGACTGATTTTTTGAAAAAGGAAATATGCATCTCTTGATTTTAGATGTCTTTGAAACTATCCCTTACACTTTTCAACTGCCAGCATACGTGGGAAATGGTTTCCAGGTTATTTATTAAAATAAGTCATAAATATCATTCTCTGTAATTTTGTGTCTGAGAGCAATATATTATTTCAGATTTTATTCGAAGTTTGATAAGAAGAGAGAGAAACAAAAGCGTCTGGATGACGAAGAAAGTGTGGAAGATGTGGATGATGATGAATTTGAAAGAGCATTGGGTAAGGCTGTGTTCTTCCTTGCAGTAACTATCCCAGTATTCGCAGATTTTTCAAATTATTAATTTATCCTTTCAATAGTTCATACTGTGTAGAAGAACCAGATAGAGGAATATGGGGGTGGGAGAAAACTGGCTTTGCAGTTGCTCCTTGCGCTACTGCTGCTGTGTGAGCCAGCTGGGTGGCCGTTTGTCAAAGAGGCCTTACTCCCACCACTGCAGTGGTCAGCTTGTTTGAGTTGCTGGAAATTGTCTGATTTTGAACTTAACACTCATGAGGAGCAGTTCATGTCCTTTTGTTATTTTCCTAATGTAGTCTGACTAATCTTTTCTAATAGCATGTAACATTTGCCTCTATTTTTTCTTTACTGCTTGGCCTTTTTCAGTCTTGCTTACACTTTCTCATTGTTTCTAACATCTTCCATGAGCTTATGAGTTCAGGCAAACTTCTGCAGTAGCCTTAGCTCTTCCTGTAGCATGTATTTTGCTTTGATTTGTTCCAGAATTTGAATTTGTCAGTATACCAGAAAATGTCTGTTGTTTTATTATTTCAAATTTTACTTACATGTATTAAAAAAAAAGAAATCTAGTTCACTCCCCATAACTGTTTTGTACAGTATTTTGAGAGAATTCTACATTCTTTTATCAGGGTTCTTAGTGTCTCAGTTGATGTGGTCTTAGTTATGACAAGAATCTGTTACCAATTGCATGTCTTTTATTGTTAGTATCTCCAATGAGAATTTGTTTCATAAATTCAGTAGCTTAAAAATAATGACCCTATATTTGAAAATCAGATATTTTGCAATGCTAGAATCGTAGAATAGCTTAGGTTGAAAGAGACCTTAAAGATCTGATTCCATCCCTCCTGCCATGGGCGGGGACACCTTCCACACACCAGACAGTGTTGCTCAGAGCTCCATCCAACCTTGAACACTTCCAGGGATGGGGCATCCACAGCTTCTCTGGGCAGCCTGTTCTAGTGCCTTACTACTTCTACAGTAAAGAATTTTTAATACCTAATACCTAATCTAAACTCTCTTGCAGTTTGAAGCCATTCCCCCTTGTCCTGTCACTACATGCCCTTGGAAAAAGTCCCTCTCCAGCTCTCCTGTAACAGCCTTTAGATAGTGAAAGGCTGCAGTAAGGTCACCCTGGAGACTCCTCCGGGCTGAACAGCCTCAGTGCCAGGAGACATGCTCCAGCTCTCTGGTTGTCTTTGTGGCCCTCCTCTGGACTCTAAAAGGTCCGTGTGTACTTGCTGGGTGCAATTACTTGCATATTTCTTTGTAGTAATAAAATTTTTCTTTCTCCCTAGATAGTTTTGAAGCTGCTGATAATGATGTTATTGACCAGGATGACCTTGATTTTGCTGGGTAAGACTTCAGATTAGTTCTTACTCCTCTTGTCTTAATATCTACATAGAGTTTTACTCTGTGAAACTAGATAAACCTTTTTTTCTCAGAATAACTCAGAATATCACCTTGCAGAAAAGGCAATATCAGATTCACACTGAGTAATGAAAGTTTTCTGCATGTCCCGTAATAGTTCATTGTGGCCATGGGATGCTTAAATAAGACCTGTAGTATTGGATTGTCTTAATTAATTGATTGATTGATTGATTTATACAGTGGAGTGATCCAGTAAGCAGTGTAAAATCTTGTTTATCATTGTCTCAGGTTTCCGTTTGAGAATTACTAAGTACAAAAGGAAGCAGAATGAGGCATAATGGCACTGCTGCCATAAGGACTGGTTGTAACTGGACCTAACACAGTTAATAAGCTTTGTAGATCCAGAGTCACAGAGCTCAGTTCTCCTGAAGTCAGCACTTTGATTAATCATAGCATCATTTAGGTGGGAAAGGACCTTGAAGTTCATTGAGTCCAATCGTAAATGATTAAGTAGCTTGTGTTTTACTCAAAGTATCTATGATGCAGCAGTTTGAATTTGCACAGATTTTTTCCCTTGAGGCAATAGCAGAATAAAAGCTAAACTCCTTGTGAATCCTGAAACATTTTTGTGGTCTTGACTGGTGTTTAATAGAGCAGTTTGTGTATTTTACAGAAAGGAGTTTCTGAAAAGGAGCAAACACACAGAGGAGATAAAATACTGAAGCTGTCATTTCTGCTAATTTCAGAATAGGATTCTCTTCAGAACTTCTTAAAATGGTTGACCGTTAGAATACAACTGCCTATACACCTGAGTGCATAATACATGTATTTTAGGTCACAGCCTACATTTGCAGCCTACATTTGCAATGATGTTGAACTTCCCTAACATGGTGTTTGCCAGTAGGTATATGTCATCTAGATACAAACAAACAGTATTTTTCCTGCTGAAGTGCTAAGCTTGCTACATTTTCTTTTAGTAATATAAAAAAAAATCCCAAAGGCGGCAAGAAAGGCAAAGGTGGTGAGGGATCTGGTGCTGACTGGGAGGATTCTGATGATGAAGATGACTTCAGTGATCTGGATGATGAGGAAGTCTCCTTAGGAAGTATGGAGGAAGACTTTGAAGAGGATATGGATGAAGAGGGAGGTGTATTTATGGATGTGTCTGAAGATGAAAACGACCTAGGTAAAGTACTGTTTGTTACCAAAAAACAAGAAGAAAAAGCTTTAAAAATAGGTTGTCTAATATGTAACTACATATGCAAATTCCAGCTTAGTTATCTAGGTGAGAAGTTTTGCTTTTCAGAAAAGAAATTACAAGTTGTTCTCTGTACAATAAAATCTCAAGCATTTCCTGGTACAGTCTCCTAGGCGAGAGTGGGAATTAGGCATCTGGACATAAAAACTTCCAAATGAGACATGTTTCTTTCATTCTGAAAATTGGCATAACAACGGTAATTTTATACACAAATAACTGGCTTCAGTAGGCAGAAATATTAAAAGAGCTCAAGGAGAAAAATAAAAAACTCTGGTAAGTGATAATTTTTGTATTTCTTTAGACATAATTAATCCTGATTTTTTTCAGATGAAGTAACTTCTGTTGAAATGGCTGTCTCACAAGTAACAGCTTACTCTTGTAATACAACTGTGCACTCAAGTTTTTATTACCACTGTAGTAGTAACTGATTCTTGTACCTGCATGGTTTTATTTTTTCACCTGGAAAGCACAGTTTACGCAATACAGTGCACGTGGCTGGAAAAGCAGAGATTATTGGAGTGTTTCAATGAATAACTAAAGGTCACAGGAAGATGACTGAGGATAGAGGAGATAAACTGTTCATACAGTTAACACAATCTTTCAAGAGACTATTATTTCACCAAACTTAGCATGCAGACACTCGAGGTTTACCTAATGCCTGCTTTCAGCTTTTGTATTTTATGTGTCATAGTATCATTCCCTTCTGGTGCTGTGGAAAAACCATAAAGAACAGCACACCACAGACCAATTTTTAATTGTCCAGCTTGAGGAAATACTAGACTTGCTAGTGTGCACTGCCTTTTAAAGACTTGGACTGTTATGACAAATATGCCTAAAAAGGAATTTTAGTCTCTGCTACACTTTAAATACATGTACATGGTGTGAAAATTAGAGGCTGATGTATTTGGGGTTTTTTTCCTGTCAGACTCAAACAATGACAAGCACCTGAAATCCATCAATAAAAAGGGCAAGAAAAAGAAAGATATTAATTTTGCGGGATCACTGGAAGGTAAGAAAACACTGACATGAAAACTTAATCCAAATAAAATACTCCAAAAACCATTGCAATAGAGGGATTTACTACATTAGTATTCACACAATAGATTATCACATTTTGGATCTATATTCAGATTTGAATAAACCATAAATAAAAGGAGGTTGTCCCCCAGCCAGCATAAATCTGTTGTTGAAGAGCTGAGAGTTGAAGGAGGAATTTTGAAGAAGGATGGATTTGTACTGGTGGTTTGGGCATCTCTTATATCTGATGTGCAGATTGGTGCTATTTAATTCTTAGCTGGAAACTCTTTTTCTCCTTTTCGTTTAGGGGAGGTGGGAAACAAAGATTTCCAACACAGCTAATTTAGATGATCTCATTAGGAAAAGTTCTGAAAATTTAAAACATGGTAAAACTTTATTTTAGTGTCTTTGGGGATTTGAAGTTGTGTCTCATAAGAATAATACTCTTTTTTTGAAGGATCCAGCCGAAGAAAGAAGAGAAAACTCCAAGATGCTGGTATACTAGCATCTGCAGAAGAGGTGAGCTTGATCAGTGCTTAACAAAAAGTGATCAAGCATTTTACCTGTTGCTTTGTCACAGAATACTAACATTTCTCTCTTTAGTTTGGCTGTCTGCTGGATGAAAATGTCGGGTCTAAGTTTGACAATATTGGAATGAATGCCATGGCCAACAGAGATAATGCGAGTAAGTACATGCTGCAAGTAGCAGGCAGGTGCAATGCTGAAATTCACTTCTTTCCCTTCAGGTTCTGTACATGGAAAGATGAACCACCTTTAACTGGCATACAGGGTCAGAAACCACACAGCAGGCACAGTAGCTCAACATCATTAAGACGTGACAGTTTTCTCTGGTGATGAGATGCCCAGCTCTAAATACTACTGAGAGTAGTGGAGTAAATAAAGCTTCAGGAAAACGGGAAGAGGCTGTCATTGGCCCTTTCACACTGCAAACAGGGACAGGCAGGATGCTTTGTAAAGCATTTGTGTGAATGCTCAGGTAAAGTGTCCTTGATTCCTTAGGAAAGGAAGGCATAAGGTACTGCTGTCTTTACCTACCTACTGGACTGTGTCCTCGCAGTATCAGTGAAGCAGAAAATAGTTTTCGCAAAATAATTCGGATGAATTACATGTTTATATGCTGGTTGAATAGAGCTTTGTAAAGCTTCTACACAAACACTACTCCTAATGCAAATGTGTCTAGCATTAGTAAAATACAAAACAATGTCTAAAACTCTGAGATGATAGGGTTTCTGTGTGAAATGAAAAACCTCAAAGCTTTCTCAAAAAAAAGGCAGTTTGCACTTTATTAACTTTTATAAATACAGTAGTCAAGTTTTAATTTTACATGATTCATCTGTATGCCACATCATGGTCGGAGGTATCCATCAGCTCCTCATTTCTCACCTTTCCTCCTACAGATGTCAAACAGATCCAGTGGGAAATAGAGCGTGACAAGTGGCTTCACAACAGGGATGTGAAAAGCATCATCAAAAAGAAGAAACAGTTCAAGCACAGAGGGCTGAAAAACAAGTACAAAGGCAAGAAATCAAGACAATGAACTGGAGGTTTTGATGTGGACATTTTAAAAAGAATTATTCTTAAACAGTTTTTTATTTAATTACACATCTTTCTTACTTCAGTTCTTGCTGCTTAACCATGTCATCTGGTCATTCTCCCTTATGCCATGAATTCCAGACCACTCATTAGATTTGTAATAAACTGAAAAACAGGAAAATCCATGTTAGCTCTAAATGAGACATATCTGATGAGCAGTCCCTTTGTGGCTAGTTTTATTCAGTGTATAACCCTCCAGCTGAGGTCTCTATCCAACAGTCTGACACTCCAGCCACACCTTAACAATAAAAACTTCTGCAATGTCTCCTGGGGAGAGTTTTAAGCCATCCAAACATTGGTTTTATATATTAAGATGCAACAGAAACTTCAGCCATCCTTCTGTAGCCAACAACTACAAACCCACCTTCCAGAATTGATGGAAACCTCTTCTGCATTGTGTATCTGAAATCTGACAAGATAAATTACAAGAAAGATAAATGACAGTTACTTTCCCAGCATATATTAAGATGAATAATTAAATGCACTATTTTTCTAACTAGATTTGTTCTATCGAAATTTGTTTGAGCTCTTTATTTACAGCCACCATTAAATGTGATAGGAATTAATTAAAAAAAATTAATTTCAGATACTGTATCCAGGTTACACATACGTGCAGCCCCATCATCACAGTGTTTTCTGAGCTCCCTCCCAACTGTGATAACCAGCCTACAGATTCACAGGAAGCTGCATGCCTCTCTTTGACTGACATGCAAATAAAACCAGGGAAAACTGCTTTGTTTCCTTGTGCAGATTTAGACGTTCAGTGAATCATTACGTGGGCTGCTCTGACAACCCAGTAGAAAATCACAAAAGGATTATGTGATTTTAATTATTTACAGCAGCTCATAAAAGGATGTTTCCCATTCCAATATTAACACAAAGAAAGCAGTAGAAGCCTCACTCTGAGTTCAGTGAGCTGTCAGATTACTCTCACTGCACCTTACAGAACTGCAATTGAAGAAAATATGCAAATGCATATAAGAACTAGGACCTAGAACTGAAAAAAGGAGAAAAAAACCCAAAGATGAACGCCCAGCACCAGGATACAACAATGGGCTGAAAATATCTTCTCCATGTTTTGTTATATGTATTTTCTAATAAAAATGCAAAGATGGCTGAAACTTAACAGCCCGACATCATCTGGGTCTTAGAAAACAAATGCAAACTTATGTGTAGGTGAAGCTCAGCTTGCACTTGGCATGAAGACCACAGCACTGCTGAAATGGGTGGACTCTTGCCCACGCCCAAGCTAAAGCAGCAGCTGCCCTTTGGCTTGCCCTAACCCTGCAGGTAGCAGGACAGGCTCTTTTTCCGCAGGGACACAGATCTGTAGAACCAGTGCTGCACCCTGCACAGCCCGGCATGCAAAGTAAGGCAGCTGCTCTTTGCTGCAGAGCAAACCTCCTTGTAGTAACCAAACTGGTGCTTTGCTTATTATTTACTTATTCTAACGGGTGCTCTGTTACCTGGGCACGGAGCTGTAAGTCTAAGAGACCTGAGGAACTGAAGCTAAATAACCCTGGAGATGACACTGGCCGCCTCCTGCCAGTGTGTCTGTCCTCAGCCTGGGAAATGACAAATCGCAGAGGCTGCGAGACCCAGACACAGCCGGGGCTCAACACTTGATGCCTGAAACAGGACTGATCAAGTCCTACCTCGTTTGCGGACAGCCTCTCTCCCTTTCAAATCCTTATCTGGACCTGTGCTGTTACTATAAAACCGCGAAGGATTCCTCTTTGTTCCTGGTGTGGTGGCCTGCTGCCTCCCGAAGGATTGCTCGCGGGATTTGGTTTGTAAAACTACAACAGCAGCTCGTTCTTCAGAGGTAAAAATCACGTAAAGAGCGCCTGCACTCACCCAGGCCGAACTCCTGACCTCACACGGCAGGATTTCCTTACAAAACCCGGGCGGTGCGCGGTGTTCCCGCGAGGACGACCCTCCCTCTCCTCCCCTGCCCGCCCCCGTCCCTGTCAGGGCGCGGTCCCCGCCCGTCCCGCCGCACCTTGGCTGCGGTCCATAGCGCGGTAGAGCAGGAGGGCTCCGAGCAGCCCCGCCGCCTCCAGCAGCAGCAGCCCCCTCACGACGCTCCGCGCCATGGCCGGGGCTCGGCGCTTCCCCCGCCCGCAGCGCTGCGCAGGCGCCGCCGCTCCTCCGCCTCACGGCCCCGTCACGGCCACGGGCGGGCCGCTGGGGCCGCCCGGCGACAGGTGTTGCGAAGTACGAGCTGTGAAAAAAAAAATCTTCTCAAGAAAGGGTGGACTTTGTTGTATAGCCGGCCTAATCAAGGAGAAAAGAGATTAATCTGTGAGGCAGATAGCGGGTAACAGGAGAGCGCTAAGTGATGGCCAGTGTTAGAAATACAAATCACTTGTCGGTAGAATTGCCTTTTTAAGGTCTTGGACCCGATATGCTTCACTAACCTCAGACCTAGGGAGAGGTTAGTGATGCCAGGTAAGAAGGATGGACTGCTGCTAGTGAGCACAAAGAATGCAGCATTTATGGGTCACAAAGACATCCAACAGAACCCCAAGGTAAGGAAGAAACTGATAAAGTCAACATAGCTCTGACCGGGTGAAAGATAATTTATGGCAGGGGCAGATTGTGACTGCCGACTCATAGCCATGGACCCAAGAAAACCACTGACCCAAAAGAAGAGAAAGACTGAACATGTTGACTGATGAGCATGAGAAGTGAGGCAATCATGAACTAATAGAAGACTAATTCATTAAGGAGCTATGTCACTTGCAGCCAATGAATGCTAATTCCTTAGTTTGCTAAATTGTATAAATAATAAAAAGTTTTGATAGTTGGTGTGTTTTGGTTGTGGAATACCTTGGAGCATCCAAATTTGTGCAACTCTGAAATAAATAATCAGTGTGGCTCCCAAGTGTCAGGAAAATTAATCCACAATGCCAGAGGTTTATATCCAAAAACAGACAGAGGAGCCCTGTAACTTGATTAGAATAAAGGCCATGGGCACTTCCCATGGGGTCTCTCAAATTGTTGGGGGATGCAGCCCCCTTTTTATCATATGTTCCTGCATTTCCCTCTTCCCCATTGGCTGAGGTACTTGTAAAATACAGACTTCCCAGATTGCTTGCTCCCCTCTAATATGCACCCCCCTTTTGTTATATAAAAGAAAGAAAAACCTATTCATAATTCTGTTAAGTCTTTTTTTTTTTTTTTTTCTAGGGTCAGGAATTTAATGCAGCCTTGGCTGAGCAATAGTCTTTGTTGATAGTAACATTTTCTAAGAGTTTCTTCTGTTACTTCCCTATCTATAAGTTTCTAGCGCTATCTACAAGCAGATTCACATAGTCTGTTTATAATACCACATTCATCTTATTCCTTTCATTTTCATTGTCTTCTTAACTCATGGGACTGACTTTATTGCAAAATAAAAGCTCTTTAGATTTTTCTTAATAGGGACTTTATTTTCTTTGTAAGATGCTTTCCTTCCCCCCCCCTCTGCTAGTGTTTCGTAAGATTAGCTATATTTTTGCTGCTCATTCTTACAGGGTGATTAATTTTCCAATTTTCCCTGGTGGCTGAGTTTGCAAGAATTGCTTGTACTCAGTGGGATTTCTTAGTAAAGTAATTTCTGCTCTGAGGATTTTAAGTGAACAGGATCAATCCAAGCAGCAGAAGCTTAGGGCTGTTGGAGAAAACATGAATCCAGGAAAGGAATTCATTGCATTATCATTGTTGCAGTTGCAGCTCTAACCAGAGAGGGTCCTGGGTCATGGTCTCATTTAGCATATAGAATTTGCGTTGGTTGGCAACTTCTGATCTGGAAAGAATCTGAAGTGTATTTAGGGGCTCAAAAAGTAAGCCTGTAGTGTTTAGGGTGAATTTGTAGCAGCTGTGAGACAGAACACTGAGGCCAAATAAAAAAGGGAGGAGCAGGTACAAGATGTGAAATATGCATCTTTGTTTAAAGGAGCCCAGACTCTCTTTGGGTTGTTTGTCTTATCTTGGCACTGGCTTTTATTTCTCACAAGAGTTCCGGTGTGGAGACATGATACAGGTTGTGTCTGAGGTTTAATAACTGAGTAAACTTCCTGCTCAGGGCAAAGGATGAGTAGATTACAAAAAAAAAAAAAAAGGAAGATCTCACACTGTGGAGATCGGACAGTTTGTAGTAGCTCAGCAGGGGAATATTTTACTAAAGACCGCTGCCAGTTTTTCAGTAGGAAAGGAAGTACACAGCTCCCCATGATTTGCTGAGAAATGTAGCATTGAGAAATGGAACCTTGGTATCTGGTAGGCAGTCTGGTGGAAAAGCCTGTATGGAAGGTTTCATAGGAGAAATGGGAAAGCAGGAGGGAGAGAAAATGATGCATTTATGCAGTGCAGCATGGTTTCAATCTGCAGGTAAATATTTTGGATTTTTTTTCCCATTTGGATATTTACTTCTACATTTTAAAACTGTGCTAAATAGATTTCTTGTCCTAATTTCCTATTGCTTGCAAATCATGTTGAAAAAAGGCAAGACTAGAGGAAAAAGAATGAAAAGGAAAGATTACCTTCCCCAGTCTGAAACTAGAAATTGCTGGGCTCCCTTTTGGCCCTTGATGTGACACTTGGACCCACCAAGCCATAGTCACCAGGCAGAAATAAAAATATCTCTGCAGGTCTCTTTCCCTCTTGAGCCAAGGGGTCCTGATGTCTGGCTTCCTCTTCCAGTTTCTTGGGTGTTTTCCATGCTGGGATCAAACTCTTTGGTATTTGCCAAAATTATGGTCATAAACATGTGTGAAGGAACTTGCATTGAGGCAATTTAAAAGCTTTGTTTCTTAAAGCTGTAATATTATCCTCATTCCTTTTACTTGTTAAGTATTATAAAGGTTAAATTCCAGCAAAGGTCTCACTATACTAAAGGTTTTCCCCAATTCAGGTGTGTGTAGTAGGAACTGATGCAAAGGACTGTTGATGAAGTAGGGATTAAAGATGGTGGATCTTTAGAAATCAGTAGTTCCAGGGATGGCTCATATGGTTGAGAAGCCAGTAGGGAATTTAGAGATTGGGAATTTTAGATTTATCAATTGTAGCTTTTTGTGCATAAAAGCAAATTTCATTTTAACGTCTTGGCAGATGTGAGCATGGATTTGGATGTAAATGGGAGAGTGATAGAAATTATATCCATCATAAAATGTCTTATATAAAAGCATGATATTAGGTGGTGTATAAATGATAAATTAGACATTGTATAATGTGTACATATTATATATACATTAGTGTATAAATGACATGTATCAGCTGTTTCTATGCAAGCATCTGAGGCCCTTTTATGTAGGAGAGGGTGGAATTCTGCACGAGCTGTTTGCACTGTGCTCCACAGCTCCATCGCAGGGGTCCATGGGAGCCTCCAAGCACTTCCCCACAAGGACAGCGGGAGGGCGCTGAGGGTCAAGGTGAACACTGTTCCCTTGTCCTGTCCTGCAGCAATCGGCAGAGCAGCAGTGGGGCCAATGGAATCATGGAAGCCTTGGGGAAGCTGGCTCCATGGTGCAGCTCCAGGAACTGGCCACAGGCTCATGCTGGAATGGGATGCAGTATGGGGGAGGCTTTACTGCAAGATGCTTCCAAACGGTAAGGAGTGGGGAGGGATGCAGGTGTCTGGGGGAACAGCTCTTCTCGCCCAGCTGAGGACATGCACTGGCAGTGACACTGAATAAATGACTCTGCTTCGCCCTTGGCCCAGGGCAGCAGAGAGAGGCAGGCACTTCCCTCAGCAGAATGAGCAGAGGTTTTCCTGATTACTTCCTTCTCCTACCCAGAATCTTTCCATGTGTCTCTCTGTAAAAGACAGGAAAGCTCCTGTCATTTTCTATCACTGACTTTGTTATGAATATATTAAAAATATTAAGTGCATTGTTGAGTCAGTTCTGCCTCCAGTTATTAGTGAGTCAGGAAGGTCACAGTTACAAAGCTGTTGCGAATCTCATTAATGGAAAACGTTACTTTTTTCATAATCATTTGAATGCTTTGGTGTTGTCATTTGATGACTGTTATGCTAAATTAAGCTTTGTAATGAGAAGGCTCTAACATCTTTATGAAACCTCTAACATCTTACTGAAACCTCTGGCAGGTTTTATTTTGTTCTCTAGATTTCTTGGTGCAGGTATGAAATGGCTTATCTAGATGTTAAATGATTTGATATTTACAACTGTCCAGAGTATACACGTAAGCAGAGAAGTAATTTGATTAAATGTGGAGATCCAGGTAAATATCAGGTTAGTGAAAAGAAATTCTCAAACCATTTAAAACTGTTTTTTTCTCTCTCCTGCATGCCTGCACAAAAGTTATTAAAATGAAGTAATGCAGCAAGTAAGGCTATTTCTCATGAGATGGGAAAGAAGATAATTTTGGATGACTCATGTCTTCTGATTAGGAGCTCTTTCACACAAGGCAACTCACAAATCATTACTGCACCTGTGTAAAACCTTGTTCACTCTTCTGTTTCTGTTTAATTCTGAAGAGGATAAAATAAATTCCATTTCTAAGGATTTTGATAACACATCTGAATTATAATCGCCTCCTCAAGTCTATTTTCAAGGAAAAAGATACAGTGAGTTTTTCATTTTTCCAAAAACAAGCC
This sequence comes from Bombycilla garrulus, assembly GCA_013400315.1. Classification (NCBI taxonomy): domain Eukaryota; kingdom Metazoa; phylum Chordata; class Aves; order Passeriformes; family Bombycillidae; genus Bombycilla; species Bombycilla garrulus. Next base: position 310,295 of record VXBU01006370.1, read on the forward strand.
TCACCTCTCTAACAGTATCAGTGTGCAAGACTAATTCTGGGGTCATATCATATTTTTTTGCACGCAAGGAGGTAGCACTGAGGGAAAACAGCTTGGAGACAGTGAGAGTCTCATGATATGTGGGCTCTCTTAGCACCCCCTACAATTTACAGTAGCCTCAGGAATGTTGGAGCTGACATAAGCAAGAACATAGGCAGAGGTGTTCAAGTGCTCTGGAATTGCTGGAGTGTCATGATTTCCTTTTTTATGCAACTCTTTTCTATGCACAGTCATGATAGGAATGAATGTAGCAGCAATGTCTCTGGGACATTGGCTGTCTCCTTGCCAAGAGTCATAAGGTTAAAACTTCCGTGTTTCTGGTACTTGGTCACTGAACAGATACTTAGCACTTCCAAGATGCACCACAGAGGAAACAAATAATTGGTTAAGGGATAGAGATTTTTTTCCATGTATTATTGTTATTTTTCCTGCTTCATGCACGAAAAAGTAAAATGTATCTGGAAAAAATATTTAATGTGCATAATGTGTTTTCGGAAGTGTTTATGCTGCTCTGAGGATTACAGTCTCTTAGGGATTTAAAAAAAATACTGAAAAATGAGAGAATATTGTAACAGCTGTGGTTTTCTAAAGGAGCTTTTCCTGACAGGAGGTTGGCAAATGGTTCCTTACTCTTTCTCAGGTCCCTGATAGTTATGGGATGGTATTCAGTGACAATATTACGGTTGTTCCAGTTACTTCTTCCTACAGTTGCTTCATGACATAAAGAAACCTTAGAAATGGTGATAAGGTCCTTATTATGATTACATTATAATTTTGTTCTTCATGTCTTTATTAATAAAATATTCTATAGCTCTCAGTATGGTTGCAAAATGTTTGGTTGTACTCTCACTTTGGTTGCCAGGGTTAATGGGTTATCTAAAATTGTTGACTTCTTTCTCCCACTCCAGATAGTAGTGTTTTTTTTAAACCCTAAAGATACAGCTGTTTCATTTTCCTATTTACCATAACAATGTGCCAAGCATCCCCAGTTACAGCTCCAGGGGTGAGTTCTTTTCAGGATTCATGACAGATCTGCATTTTTACAGATACTGATTGTAGCTGAAAAGGCAACAGAAAAAAAATATTTTAAAAACAACTGAATGGGGCCAGTGGGAAAACAGCTGTGCCATAATTAATTTCCTGATGGCCTTGCGTCATGATAAAGGAGGCAGCTGAATGCCAGAAGGGGAGAATGTCCAAAAGATGCTTTGCTTCTGGGTATTTGCTCTTCCAGCAAAGGGTGAGGGAATTACATGGCAGCTGGACAATGGTATTGGGTCAACATTCCAACATTCTGCCACTTAGTGTTGGAAGAAATGCTGCAGGTTCAAAGTGTTAATGAAAAGGCAGTTTGTTTCTCTACAAATTAGGCCAAATACCTCATTAGGAATTTTAGATTTAGGCTGATGTCAGGCTTTGTCTGTCAAAAGATGTTTACATGACAGTAGAGTCACAGAACGGAACCACACAGTGAGATTCATGTTTATGTGTGGAAACTGTTTACCTACAAAAGTTCATAGGAAGCCTCTGTCATTCTCTTGTACAGACAGTGCCACGGAAAGGACAGGCTGTTCTTTTTGTCTGCATTGATGTAACCAATGCACAACAGAAGGCAATTCATTAGTTGTATAGAAAAAAAGTACCCAATTCAAAAGAGAGGTCATACCAATGCTTTTTTCTCTTCTTTACAGGCAGCTGGGGATCCTGTTTTGATCCTGCAGTTACCTGGAACAAACACATTGAAGTTAAGAATACTGTGATCATAATATATGAAGACCTGAAAGAAGTAAAGCAGATTCTGTTTACTGACAGCCAAAACACGTCTGAGCCCATTCCTTGAAATCTGCTTAAATTAAGAGGAAATTGCACAGGTTTCTGAAAGAGCAAAATCAAGTTTAGTGTAGTGACAAGTTGAGTCTGGCTATACAAAAGCAGAGCTCCAGAAAACAGAAATGCCACACAGAAAATAGTAAAAGAAATTAGTAGATAATGGAGATGCGCATTCCAAGTGAGTAGCTCCCTTTTTTAGAGGAAGCATATTGCACATCCTGCTGTCACTGTCCTGCTTTTAGAACCTGCCTGCTGGTGTAGAGCAGATAGCTGCGTTCTTTGGATTCTCACCAACAGCTGAGCAGATCCAGGCCATTGCAGGAAGGAACACTTTCCACCCAGTGAGTGTTAAAGCCCAGGAACCTCATGGTGCTGTTGGCTTGATTCTTTTCCATAAAGGTAAATCTGTTTGTGTTTTGCCAGAGGGGTGAATGGTACCTCTTTGTCTTGGGCAGACAAGAATTTGGATCAATAGATGGTTAATATTCATGTATAATTTTCAAGGCTGGATGTTGTTTAAGAAACAACTATTGTGCTTCAGGAATCTCTTTGATTTTACCTCAAGGGCAAGTATCATTCTGTACAGCCCCATGTATTAGCAGAAGTGCCCTATAAGCAGCACACTCTCCATTGTGGTATGCACTAAACACCAAATGAAACAAAGAAGGGTTTTATCTTGGATTCTGTGACTACTGGGGATAGCCAGTAGACTGAGTGCCTCCACAGATCTTTCTTCTTGGGTTTTCTAAATAACCCTCAGACTGCCTATGGACCACAGTCAACTCACAGAATGCAGATGCTCCACAGATTGATCTGTGTTTTTTAGCCATGGGTTAGGCTAGAACCTCAGACAACCCCCAGCTGGGGGCTTTCTAAAATCTGGGAAAGCTTAGAGCAGTGTCTGGTTGCAACAAACAAAGCTCTTGCAGTTCAAAGCCCCACTTTTGAGCTTTCTGGGTTGGTGTCACAGCTGCTGGTCACCTTTTCTAGACTTCTGCAGCTGTACAAGGTATATGCCAGAGCTGTGAAGGCAGACCAGTAACTTCCTGTGGTTGCTTTAAGTTCAGATTCTATTGAAGACACCAAATGTAAAGCAAATATGTGTATTCTTCTGTCAGCCATTTTTTCTTACAGGAAAAGAAAATTCTGAAATATGTTAAGAGAGAAAAGTCAGTCTTTTATTTTAAATATACTCCTTGGTTGTTTGAGTCAAGGGTAATAATTTCCTCTTCTTTATACTCAAGGTGTTTTTGGAGACCAGAAGAATGTTTTTGCTGAAGCTCAGAACCAGAAATTGGTGACCAAATTCACAGTGTGCTTAGAAGTAGCTAAGCTGGGAGTGAAGCTTTAATATAATGTGTATTGCAAGGCCTGACCATTCTTTGCAAAAAAAGCCTGCTAATGTTCAGGCTGTTTTTCATTCACTTCTATGAAATAAAACAGAAACCAGGACAACATACAGTTTAAAAATTTTGAATATCCATGCAGTTTGCAAACCTTTTCTGCTGGCTTAATTTATACAAGCAGTCCTTGCTTGTGCAGTTAGTAGGAATATATATGCAGTAATTAAATCTGCTGAAATCGTAGGAAATATATTCAATAGGTTGGAAGTGATTTTGCAAGAGGTGTTTTAAAGCAATCATGAAGTGTCATTTTGATTCTTAATTTCTAAGTTCATGGGATTCATATATAATTTTAATTTCTAGGTTCATAGTGTAAAATGAAGTTTCACAAAGTAGTTGCATTTTGCTCCTTTCTGTGTGCTGATCAATGTAAGAAGAAAAAAGGAACTCAGTGGTGAAAGTTTTCTCTTCCTTTCAGCAATATTGTTTTACTTTCCTTTGATAGTTTGAGATCACTGGAAATGGAGCCGTTGCCTGGGTTATCTGTGTTTACCTGGTTTTGCTTGGGTTACTTTATGCTCAAGAGTTGTACATATTATCTCAGAGCCAGGATGTGGACATTGCCTGGATGTCTGTCAGAGCTTTGAGATGTTCTGTCCAGAACAGAATGGCTGTGCTTTGGTGGAGCCAGAAGACCAATGTGGGTGGCTGTGCTGATTACAGAGGAGTGGAAGCGGTTGTCTCCTTGACAAGGCACAGCTGAAACCAATAAGGATGAGCCCTATAATAGAGAGGGTTGGCTGGTCCTGAGTCTGCTGGCTGTGCTGAGAGGAGGAGTCAGGTAGCCAAGAGAGGGACAGGGAAGATAAGATGTTATACGAGGGATGAACAGGGTTAGGACCAGAGAGGAGTTAGCTGGTCCTGCAGAAGAAAGAAGGAACGAGAAGACTGCATGTTGTGGTGTGAGGGTAGGGTCTGAACTTAATGTATGCTTTGTACTCCTGGGCCTGGGGAATAACAGCAGAAAAATAATTTAGTCCTCTGAAGGCTGTGTGGTGCTGCCCAAGATAAAGGGCTGAATGATGCTGCCTGGGGAGAGAAGGAAGAAGGACTCAGAAGGCTTGAGTGATGCTGCTTGTGGAAGGAAGCAGAAAGCTGTGAGAGAAGCTGCCTGAGGAAAGTTTAGTCTTTTAAAGTGTGTTGTGTTTATCTAGACTGTGGCATATGAAACTTATGGTTGTGGGCAACCACTACACACAAGATGGTTTAACACTGAATGCTTTATAAAAGGGTGTCTTTTTAGGCTGCAGTTTTCCCTTGAGAGGCTGGTTAAGCACCAGTCTTTGACAGCTGGTTGCTTTGCTCACCAAAGATTACTTTATCTCTGAAGAAAAGGAATCTAAGGGAAAAANTTATCTAGACTGTGGCATATGAAACTTATGGTTGTGGGCAACCACTACACACAAGATGGTTTAACACTGAATGCTTTATAAAAGGGTGTCTTTTTAGGCTGCAGTTTTCCCTTGAGAGGCTGGTTAAGCACCAGTCTTTGACAGCTGGTTGCTTTGCTCACCAAAGATTACTTTATCTCTGAAGAAAAGGAATCTAAGGGAAAAAGTGCTCAGAGAAAGAATATTTGGACAGTAGGTACACAGTTGCTAATTTAGCCCGTAGAGAGGGTTGCAGTCTTCTTTCTCATAGTTTTTCAGCTTCTGTCTGATAAATGATTGCTTGGGGTAGATGTGCCTTGGCCAGAGTGAAAACTCAAGTGTTGGGTACTTGACATGTTGACACAAATGGGCTCTGTGAGAGTATCTGCTGCACACTTTGTTAGCTGATGGAAAACACAACAAACTTCTAGCCATTCCACGCTAATGAGAATCCCCTTCTAAAAGTCTGCCAGTGACAGGGGGATGAATAAGACAGCTTAACTGCAGTGCATAGGTGGGAACACCTTATAATTTTGTATTCAGGTCTTCACAAAATCTTGTTTGTCTTTCTTTCCTAACATATTACGCTTTACTTTTCTTCTCCTGTTCTAGCCATGTTTATTGTAGCAATGTCTCCTGTGTACAGCTCTCTGATGGTGCAAAACACTCCAGCTGTTGGCTCTTGGGGCTGACTAGCTAAGATGCCAGTATCCTGAAGATTGACATTCACATGGTGGGAAGAGACGACCAGTGCAGCTGTGAATTTTTTTCATAATTAAAAGCTGTAATAATGATCGTTTAAAATAAGTAAACTGAAAGTGAGGTACCAGTGAGGATGAAAGAGCTAGGTAGGAATCACAAAATCAAGCTGTATCAGAATGAAGTGGGTACCAAACAAATGAAGGCTTCTGGTCACTAAAGCTTTCTTAAAAAAAAATCTAAGGTTCCTTATAACCTCTACGTAGGCACTGGAAAAAGCAGCAGCATTCCATGGCTATTTGCCTCAGCTGTAACTGCTGCAGCAGCGAGTAAAGATCATTGCAAGAAGTCAAGGATGATGTTGAAGCAGGAGCACTACTTCCTGTTAAAATAGGTTGTCTGAATTACTGATAGATAAGTAATAGCTAGTCTGTGCACTTGAAGTTCAGTGAATTATTCCAAAACAGTTCAAGAAGAAATCCTCTCTCAAGATGCTAAATAGGCTGCTCTTAAACATATTCTTAAAAAAATAGACCTTTTGACCAGCAGTGTTATCAAAAATGAGACTGTTTAGCTATATGAGGGAATATTTTATAGGTGACATTCTACAATTCCTTCTGTTTCATCTGCATATTCTTCCCAGGGCATATTTACATACTCAGTAATTGCCAGCTAGTGATGGGCATTAAAGAATGCATATAAGATTTGTGAGTCTGATGGTCAACTCCTTTTTTTTTTTTTTTTTT
>VXBU01006370.1:324424-340242 GCA_013400315.1 Bombycilla garrulus
GTGAAAATTTTTTTTTTTTTTTTTTTTTTTTTTTTTTTTTTTTACTGCTTAAGCTCCTGCTTTAAGGAAAACACTTGTTTAAATCAATCCGTATTCTGAAAAACATACGAGAACAGGCTTAGTTGCAGGCCCTCTGTAATCCTGATCGGTGTTCTCCCTGCACCATAAGACTGTTTCTATCAAAAGGCTGTTTGGGTTAGGTCCATTAGTCGTGGCCCCCCTCACCCTTCATCCACCAACCTCCTTGGTCTCAAATACTGGTAAAATATTCCCTCTAGGCAAATGACAGCTCTAAGGTGGTTGAGCCCCAAAGTCCTTAAGGAGATTGTTGCACAGACTGCCCCTTGAAAGCTTGAGATGGTCTTCTTCTCACCTTTGCTCTGGGCTCCTTTGTGCTTGTGGGCTGCAGCTGTTGTGACAGGTTCAGGATGGAAGTGATCACTACATGTTACCTGAAATATAATTCCCCAGACACCTAATTAGGGAGAGTCCAAATGCTCAGTGCCTTAAAATGGGGGTGCATACCTTATATCTGGCATTGGTCTGTCCTGTTTTCAGTGATATGACCTGCTGAGAAATGCAGATGTTAACTGTACTCACTTTAGGAAGGTGCATTTGTAGTTAGGATACAGATTCAGGCACCAGTTGACTGAGACTCACTCAGCCAGTGGAAATCAAAATTTTTATTTACTACTGGATTTGACTTGTGTCCTTAGACTCCACCAGATCTTTTACAGCATTAAAACTGCTGTAATTTAAAGTAACAATGCTTAGGGCAAGCAAAAAATTGCCTTGATAATGCTGTTTTGCTAGATGAGAAAAAATGCACTATAGTGGAGCTATGTAATGTAATGTAGTTAATACAAACAAAGTTATTATGAAGGTTTCTTTAGGGTTGAACCGGGAGGGGGGATTGTGGGAAATAGAAAAGGTATAAGTCTATTGTGGAAAATAGAGAAGGTAGGAAACTCTCAGAGAGCTGTGTGAAAGCAAATCTCACCTGGGAAGAATGCAAGAATACTAAAGATGCAAGAACAAGAAACAATAAGACTGTATTAGTGAGCTGTGCAGAGATAGGCCTTAGAAAACATGGTAGACAAGATGATAGAAAAATATAAGTTTAATAATGAAGCTTTATCTGTTGTTTTTAAGCTATTACAAGCAAGCATTGTTCAGGACAAGATGTATGTGCAACTTTACTTGATTGGCTTAAGCATATGCTTGTCAGCTTTAACATTATTCTCTTGGCTAGAGAGTTTTTAGTAAGGCCTTATAACCTAGAGAATTTTAACTGCTGTTATGGCATGAACTCTCAACATATTTTGTGTCTCACCTTGTAATGAGACCGATGCTAAAATCAAAGCTCAAGGAGTGCTGTCCAGCAGCCCCCTCGTCTTGTCTCTATACATAGCAAGCCAACAGTAAAAGTAAGTTATACCTTTTCTATTTCCTACACATATGGAGACATTTAGTAAAGTACCATATTTTAGTGTAAGCATCTTTCATATGAAGCACTGCGGAATGTTAAGGGGGAAGAATGGAGAGTAAAAGAACCGAGTTCTGCAGGCTGAGGCACATCCACAGTGGCAGAGTGCTTGGCACAGCAGTTATGGGCTTCTTATCAGAACTTTATGTGAAACTAAAATGCTACTAAAAAGAAGGAAAGAATTCTCTCCTCCTTCCTCAAATGGATTATTCTGAAACATTTTCCTCCAGTCTGCTGTACCCCCTTCTGTGAGGTTTTTCATACTTACATGCATAACTGCAGTAGAAAGCAAAAATCTATGCCCTGTATTCAGTCATCCCTGCATTAGGTACTTGTCAAATAAGTTTGACTTCTACTGACCTTTTTACTGAAGGCCTTGCCTAGCTTTTTAAAAGTACTTTATATTTTTTTCTGTTCCTTGTAATGTCATAATGGATTAAACTTAATGTTTATGGTGACAGAGACTTCTATTTCTGTGGTTTATTTTCAGAAGAGAGGTTTTGCTGTGTTTCAGAAATATAGGAATTGTCCCTACATGGTTTCACCTGGCATCAGTTTACTCTAGGTTTTGGGGAATTTACAAGACTCATGGGAGAGCATTCATCCTGATAAAAATTTCAGTCTTACCCCTTACAGTTCATTTAGCTGAAGATCAGATGTATGGTGCTAAAAAAATTCGAATATAGTTATATTTCTTTCTTTAGTTGATGTAATTCTAATTATTCTTCCTTGAGTCAAGTATGGATGCTTCTTCCCTTCAAATTGCTTATGCAATTCCTTTGTAAGTTTGTAAAAGTATTTGCTGTTCCTGTAGCTTAAAGGGTTAGCTGTTTCTTGGGGTTCAAATGTAGTTTTGATATAACTTTCACGTGTACTGCCAAATGTCAAGGATTACTAAAACCTTGTTTTGTCACAGGCATGGAGTGAGGTACATTTTTTTTAGAACAAGATAAAGATCCTAAGAACAGTTGATTTTTCTTGAAAAATGTAAAAGGCTTGCTGACCTTTTGAAATTAAGTGTAACTGAGTTCCAGTGTGTATTGATCTGCACAGAAACAGCTCCAAAATGCCCCAAATTGCTTTGTGAAGTACTCCTGCCTTCTGGCATGAGGTGAAGTATTGAGCACTAGAGAGTGTTTTGATTATGCATTTGGAAATGGGAAACGTGTGAATATACATTTGTATGGATTCTGTGGGTTATTATGAGCTCTCACAGTGTTAATGCTAGGCTGCAAACTTCATTTTGATTGCAGGGTCAGACCTTGCCTTCCTCCTCTCTTGTTTATCTTTTGTGTGAACTGCAATTTGAAGGGCTGCCAGGAGGAGGCTTTCAAATTCAGCGTTGTTTCCCTGTGTGTACAATGCTGAGCAAGATGAAGTAGGTGGTGTATCTTCTATATCAGTGCATTATATGTCTGAGATGTCTGACTCAAAGAAAATGAGTAGCACCTCATGGTACAGTGAAAAGGTGTAGGAGGTTGAATTTGGACTGTTTTTCTTCTTAAATGATAGTCAAGGTTTAGGGATTTGTATTAAAGTCCAATATGTCTAGATAGTTCACAATGACTTATAAAAGGAGTTTAAGTTTTTTAAAGTAACCCTGAGAAGAAGAGCTACAGAACCCACAGCGGGCTCTTGTTAAGTTGTTGGTCTTGTGACTTTGTTAAGCTATGTTCCTGATCCAAGTAGTTGCCAGCACTTTTTCCTGTATGTTTTCTTGAACATATCTTGAGGATATGTTTACTTTCTGGCAGTCTTCTGTGGACAAGCCAGCTTATTGGATGCTGCCAGAGGCCTTAAAACCAGTCACTGCCCTTCTCAGTTGTGCTTACATCTGTGCTGTGTGACTTCTCCACACAAGAGTGGATCATGGCTTATGGGTCCACAGTAGAGGCAGTAAGCTGCATGTTTCATGCTAACACAAAATATTCTTGGGTAGCACTGAAGAGCTGCACACCCAGGCAGCCTCTGGGCATTCCTCTGTGTGGAGTCATTCCATGCTGTGCATGTGTTTGCAGCAGTCCTCAGAGGCTTTGTGTGGTGTGCAAGAACAGTGCATGTACTATAGGAGCAGTTCTAACTTATGCCCAGTCAGTTCTTGAAGGAGTTTTCTTTGTGTCAGCACAGTTTTATTGTGACTTTGAAGTTGCCTGTTTTGGAATGTGATCCCTATCTTAAATGTTTATGGAAACCTTCAAATGGGTCTGAGCTTCAATAATAACATTGTAAGTTACCTTCAACAGAAAAAGCAGTACAGACCTTCTCTCCTTTTCCCTTATATATTTCTTTTTATAGCTGTCTTGGGCAGAAGACAGGTATCTGTTAGGGAAGGCAGAACCCTCCCTCAGGGCCCCCCCCCCCTTCTTTTCTCCGAATTACTGAAATTAAGCGGCCTTCAGGCAAGATATGGGGAGGGATAACAGTCCTTTACTAATGAGTATAACAAGATACAAATTAACAATAACTATGGTACTAACAACAACACCTACTACAGAGAAAAAACAGAAAAGAAAAGGTCAGGGACACCCCCACCCCGCGGCAGAGCCGGCAAGAGGGATGGGGAAAACCTTGNGGTTCCCCCGCAACAAATGGGACAAAAAATTCCATAACTAATGAGGATGAAAAAAAAAAGAAAAAGAAAAAACTAACACCCCAACCCCCCACAATAGCTACATGATTTTATTTAGAAACCTTTAGTAACACTAGTATTAGAAACACTTTCAGTTGAGATCACACCAGTTTTTTGGTAATAATTTCCAGCACTGGAACTCCAGGAGGCCACTAGGATGCAGCTTGGCAGATAGAGGACTGAATTGAAAAACTTAATTGAGTGGTGGAAAACTTTATAACTTAAAAGCGTAAGAACTGCAAAAAGAAGTTATAAAGTTTTCTATGTATTTTATTCAGCGCTGGACGCAAGGGGGATATTTCCTCCAAAAACATGCGTGCCTTTAGTAAATTGCATTCCCTATTTATTCTCTACAGACTAGGATTACATAATACGCCTAATACATATTCATTTCCTAACCCCGCCTATCTTCGCCTCATATTAAAATTAGCTCCACGCCTCTTTGCGGTTGCGCATTGATTTCTGGGGGTCTTCTGGTGGTCTTTGGTGGTCTTCAGGTGATGAAGTAAGGGGTCTTCCTCAGGGATGAACTTTTCACCTTCTTCTTTTGAGCATGCTCTATAGGCTTTTGGCTCAGTTCCAGACACGATACTGGTTTTTCGCTGGTTCAGGGGTCTGGAGAATTCTCTTATCCTAACAGAATCTGTAAGGCCTTTTGTTTCTCTATCCTGTTTTTGGCATTCGGCTTCCTTCTTAAGTTATAGCATCCTGTTATTTGCAAGGACTGTGAGTTGTTCAGACATTCCCGGTGGTCGGGTTAGACCCTCCCTTCTGCTCTTAAATTCTAATCTTAATTTCTAATTTTTTAATTCCCTTATCTCAGGACCAGTTCCATATCCCTACACCACATAACCTCAGACAACATCAGGCTTGCACAGAGATCCTAATAAATATATTTTGTAAATAAAAATCATATACCTGTCTTGCAGCCATCTTAGAATAGACTATTTCAGCAAGGTACCTACAACAATCATCTAGTCTAACTGCCCGAGCAATTCAGAGCTGGCCAAGTTAAAGCATGATATTAAAGGCATTTTCCAAATGCCTCATAAACACTGACATGCTTGGGGCATCAACCATCTCTCTCTGCCAAGCCCATGCCAGAGTCTGACTACCCTCTTGGTTAAGAAATAGTTTCTCATGTGTAGTCTAAACCTCCCCTGGCACAGCTTTGAACCATTTCCATGTATCCTATCAGTGGCTACCTGTGAGAAGAGCTCAGCACCTACCTCTCCCTTTCCCCAGCTCAGGAAGCAATGGAAAACAGTGAGGTAATGATGGGATCTCTCCTCAGGCCAGGTGTTATGAGCCCTCAGAGGTCCTGTCCCCATTTTGGTTTTTGTCTTACAAATACCTGGTGGCATAAAATAGTGGGATGGGCACCTTGGGTGGTGTAGGCAACAAAAAAGGTCTATTAACTTATAAAATAACAATCTCTCTACGGAGAAAAAGCTGTGCCAGAGACTACAGGTCCATGTCTCTGCTATAACATTCCTGAAATGCCACGAGGTTTTTTTGTATAATGCTTTTTACCATTGATGGCTCAGGTGGGGCTTTGGCACTCATCCAATCTAGATAGCTCCATGGGTGAGTGATGTCCAGGGGGTCCAATGAAGTGTCCTGGTTCAGAACATTTCCAAATTGGGAAAGAATGCTTGGGCTCTTGTACCTTTTATGGGGGACAAAGACGACTTCACATTTCTTCTTGGTCTGGGCACTCTGCTGTAGTGGTTGCAATGCTACAAGGTAACCCCTCAGCCTCCTTTGCTCCAGTCAAGACAAGCCCAAAGCCCTCAGCTGCTCCTCATGGGATATTTCCTTCTGATACTTTCACTGTTTCTTTTTTGCTGCCCTCTTGATGCACTCATGAATCTTCACATCCTTCTTAAATTGTGGGGCTCAGAACTGCCCAAGTATTCAAAGTGAGGCCGCACCAATGCGGAATTCAGTGGGACAGTCACCTTTTTTGACTGGCTGATGATGCTGTTTGAGGCACCCCAGGGTGCAGTTTGCCCTCCTGGCTGCCAGGTCACACCCTGCTGCCTCAGACTGAGCTGCTGCCAACCAGCAGCCTCAGGTGACCAGTGGCCAGCCAGGTGTAGCCCAAATCAGTACAGCCCTCTGAGCTTTGCCCAATTTTTCACCCAGTGCACCCTGAACCCACTCATCCCACAGCTAGACAGCTTTTCCAGAAAGGTGCTCTGAGGGGCAGTATCAAAAGCCTCCCTAGAATCCAGAAAAATTGGATCCATCATCTCCCCTTCATCCACTGGGCAGGTGACCTTATCATAGTAGGGTGTCTAATGAATTAAACCAGACTTTCCTTTGTGAACCTATGTCTACTGTGCCTGATGAGTGCTTTATTCTTCAAATGCTTTTCAATAGCACCCAATAGAATCTGGCAGTCCATAACAATTGCAGGTACTGAGGTTAGACTAACAGGTCTGTAGTTCACTGGGTCTTCCCTTGCAGTTCCCTGGTTCTTCCTTGTAGGAGGATGGGTAGTAACATTGGCCTGCTTCAGTCAGCTGGGACCTCTCCAGACTCCCAAGACCTTTGGCACCTGATCAAGAGGTCCTGCCCTAACTTTACTAGCTCCTCAGTACTCTGGGATGAATTCCATCAGGCCCCAAGGACCTGAGAGCATTCAGCTGATACAGCTGGTCTCTTACAATTTCAGTGTCCACAAATTGAAAACTACTATTCCCATACTGGTGGTCCTATGGCTTAGGGAGCCAGGCAGCCCAAGGCTTATCTCAACTTTCCAAATGTGTGTTATGTGTAATTGCAGTTGAATATTCTAACCATAGTATTGCTAGAAAGCAAAATCTTCATACATACATACATACATACATACATACATACATACATACATACATCTATATTTTTTTTTTAAAGTATCATCTTGAGAACTCCCCTGTGTGGAATCTTTTACACATGAAAATCACGATCATACGAAGACTTGTGTGGTGTTATAGAATACTCCCCCACCATCTGCTTGATAGAATTGAATTGCAGAATCTTATCTTGTAATTTGGAGTGTGAAAAACCATTAGAGACAGCTAGACAAGTCTCCTACTCTTATCTTATGAAAAGTTTAGAAATTAATTATTTTCAGATAAATAGGATTGCTCCTGTGAGTAATAAACTAGAAAGGTAGGCTAGAGGCTATACTTCATCTGCACTAATCTCAGTGACTTATAGAGAAGATGATGGATGGTAATGAAAATATCTGCTTTGAGTTGTTTTTAAAATTGAACTGGATAAACAACCCTTCATCTATTTCCAGTCATTACTCTTTTCTAAGAAAAAAATTTTAGAATTGCGTCATGGCTACAGCCTTGGACTCTGTGCTGAGTGTCATTTAATAAAAACTAGATAAATTGAACAAATGTGGTATCATTAGCTAAATTTACTGAAAGAAGAAGAGGTAATGAAATGTGGAATCTGTCTTCAATGGGAGATTTGTTTTCCTTTATGTTTGAATTAATTGTAAAATATGGACAACTCTGAAAACTGTTTTTTAGCAGTATTTCCTTTCTTGTAAATGTCAAAGTCTATCCAAAATACTAGAATTCAAGTCTCATTTTAATCAACTGTATTTCCTTGCTTGTCATAAGTCATATTTGTTTTGTCCTTAGCTGTCATGTGATTCTTGAAGTCACCTTTTTTAGTGATTTTTTTATTTTAACTTTAGTATTTTGCAATGCCTGGTAGCTGATGCCTGATTTTCCACCGGGAAGATTTATGAGTAAGCTGAGGAGAGCGAGGTCCTAAGAACACAGTATATGCTCAGAACCAATGTTAGGAGAGAATTCATTTACTTTTGGAAGTGGAATTCAGGTGTTTTTGTTTTGTTTTGTTTTTGGTGTTGTTTGTTTGTTTTAAATTACTGATGTGCCAGCAGTTCCATGATTGAGAAAATCAGTGGATGCTTAACTGACCGATGTGAGCAAGCTTCATCCTTTTAGATTAGCCGTAAATCCATTTATTTGATTTCCACACAAGGTTTTTTCTTGGACAGTCAAGCAATCCAGTAAATAGCAAAGAAATGCCCGTTGAGATACAAGTGGCCCTGCCCTTTCAGCACTTCTTGATACACATGTGGGTAACCTTTCTCCACAGATCCATTTGCTCAGAAGAGCTATCCGGATAACCTTTTCTTCCACAGATCTGTCTGCTCAGAACTATCAGCATAACCTTTTCCTCCTTGCAAAGAGTGAGTTTGATGTCTGTTTAACTCAGGAAGAGCTGCTTTTCCCAGCACAAATAGTGTTATCCAGGGAGGCTAATGGAAGCACAGCCTTCCGCTGCAGCAGGCAGGACTCAGAGTGAGAGGATGAACTGCAGGAATGGGATTCAGATGACATGTATGGAAATTCTGATTCTCCTATGTGACCTTAAGCACACTGTTTCTTCTTTTGCGCTTTAATTTTCTCTGAGCCACAGGCAGATTGTTTCTTGTTCAGAGGCACTTAGCACCACAGGTCCAGCTTTACTTGTGCTTTCATCCTTTATGTAAAACCTCTACATGGGCCTTGGGAAGCTCATATAATTCATTGGATGAGCTAACCTGCAGCTCCTGAGCTGTTTCTGTCAAGCTAGGGCAGCTCTATCTGGTTAAGCATTGTAGGCCTGCAGAGTTCAGGTTTGATCCAAACCCCTATGGGTCCCTTTTCACTAATTCCAGTGAGCTTTGGAGCAGGAAATGTAATGCTTTGAGGGATGTTTTCAGCGTGGGAAACATACACTCTTTTCCTGGTGTTTCAGTAGAGTTTTAAGCTCCTGACTAATTCCTGTTTACAGGTTTTGCATTATAATGCTTTATAAATTTGTAAAATGAAAGTAGAATTATTTAGGTTTCCTGGGGAATGCATTTCTAGGCACACCTGGTCTAATTAGAGGTTTAATTTCTCTCCTGAGTGAAAGTCTAAATCCTTTTGACTCTCCAGAGAGACAGAGAATATAAATGGTCGTGAAGTATTGAGCAGAGCCAATTACAGAAAGAAAAGAGTATTGCTGGATGGCCATAAAACTTGCAAAGCACAGCAACAGATACAAAATAAGACGATTCACAAGTTTTTTGTCAATCTATCTCCATAACAGGCTTGATAGTGCAAGGGAAGCAATTTTGAGACATGCATCTCTGCACATGTGGCTGTACAGTAATCCTTTTTGCATGTGAATGGTTTTATTTTCTGTTGCTGCGGGGTTGTCCCAGTTTCATCTCTCTCTGCATGTTCCTTCTGAAACTTCTGACTGTGTTTACTGTCCTAGTGGTCCCACAGAGTTTAGCAACCTCCCTTGCAGATCAAGGTTCATTGCATGGACAGATGGTAGGAACAAGACCAAGTGCAAGCTGGAATTTATATGCCTGGCATTTGCTTTAGGATAAATTCAGGTCCTTGATACTTAAATTATGACCCAAAGAGTTTTGTTTAGATAGTGTTTAGACCCTAGAGGTTTCTAATTTATGCAGGGGCATCTTTGCTTGACTGAAGTTCCCTGAGTGCCTTCATTCTGCACATGTTAGGGATTATAATTTTCTTGGCAAGTGAAGCACCTCAGTTCAGATGTCTGAACTCTGCAGGCACAGGAAGGAAAGTCCTCTTCTGCTTCTGGCTTGTGGGCTGCTTGATTTTGCAAGTGCTCATGGAGTTGGTCTATCATAGGAGATACCCTACAAAACAGAGTTTTGTGTGACTGATTTCTTTTTAACTACACTTAGAGAAGGGGTAATTTTGCTGCTTAGTGTGGTATATAAGCTTTAAAGTTCTGTCTGGAGTGTCTGTGTTTGTGGTTTAGTGGTTAAGCTGGGAGGAGGCAGGCTTCAGTTCCGGTCTTTATTTTCTGGTTGCATTTTAGTGAGTGTTGAATCCAAAATATGGACTTGGTTTGTCTGAAAACTCAGCTTGAAAGAACCCACTCAGCTGTAAGAATAAAAATAGGAGTAAGTAATCATTAAAATGCAGTTGAAAAACAGTTCTGTGCTCAGGAGCAGAGAGCTGTAAGAAACATTGTAGTCAATCTTTGTTGTGTATTTGAATTAAGCCCTTAGCCAACTAGCACTTGCTAGTTTTCCTACAGAATCAAAGTTGAACTAAAAATGCTATCAGCAGAACAGTATTCAAAGAGAAGCATAAAAATGTGTGAAGGGAGGCTAATTCATTAAGTCTCTTCTAAATAAACATCTTTTCCCAGCTCAAGAAATTGGACAATCATCACCTCATGATCCATGTTTGGATAAAAGTTTTCGTGGCAAATATTTACTTAAAATGGAGAGAAACCCACATAAATATCTGCAGCTATTCCTGTGCTGTCTTCTTCAGAGTACTTGGCTTTTGTGGGCAGTGTGCATTTTCTCAGGTGATGCTTACAGATCTCTTCAGTACATATTTGTTAAAAAGGCAGATAGATGATGATTTTTTTGGCACAAGTTATTTTGTTCTTGATTTTTATTGATTTATTTCTTAAGAATACTTGTGCTCTCACTGTAAGTGCTCAAATTATGAGAGAGGAGGAAGGTAAATTAGGAGCCTCATAGAAGGACCTGTATGCATGCATGACTGACCCTATAAATGGATTTTCTGCTGAGTGTTTACAAAAATCTCATTAGTTATTCATGACATTTTGGTGTGAGACTTCCTCAAAAGGATGAAAAATTAGACCTTGTCTGCTGAAATACACAGGAAAGTGCTAAATGTGATAGTAATTGTCCTGTCAAATAGTCGAGAAGAACAAGACATCAGGTGAACAGCTTTTCATTGTTTTTTCTACATCATTGTACTATGGTGTACACTTAATGACTTTCTGTCTTGAGTAATTTTTATTTTGACGATTTGGACTTGCAACTGACTTGGGTTTTTTTGAGAATTTGACCTTTCTAATTCTGACTCCTTCCAGCATATGTCTTAAGACAAAAGTAAAACCTTGGTGCTTTATTTCACTTCAGTTTTTGAATTACTTTCTTCTTTCTTTTTTTTTTCCCCCCTCTGGATTTTTTAAATTATTATTTTTATTGAAAGAAAGTGCAATGGTGTGGCAACCCAGGCTTTGGCACTGGGCTGTGCCTAGGGCATTAAGTTGAATTCCTTTTGTTTTCGCCCTCTGAAACTATTTAGATCTGCTGTTTGCACAGGCACAGCAGAGTTTTAGATTAACAGCAAATTTTTTAGAGTGGCCTGTCTTGAATCTCTTAAACTCCATTGATCTTTCCCATTGACCACCACCCGAGCCTAACATAGGAAGACCTGAGAGTAAAAGTCATTATGAGAATCTACCCTTTAAAATATTCTGTGATGCTGGTACACAGCCAGTACACACAAATATTGCCTCTCAGACTGCCTGCTGCACACACTGCCAGATATTTCAAACTCTCCATGTTGAATGGATTTGGGTGTGCTTTCATCCTTAAAGGTTTTTCCTGGGTTGTATTTCTTCACTTGGTGTTTGCTTTTATTGTTGCCCACTGCTCTCCCCTATCCCCCTTTATAATGTCTTGGGTATCTGTATAATTCCTGTTGTGGGAAAACTGCTCCCTGGGCAAGGTTAATCATAGTGAATGATTATCTGCTGAGTTTTCAAATCTGAATATGGAATAAGTATTGGTGCAAGCTTTCTCTTTTCCAGAAGTTATCCTTACTGTTGCCTTCCAGGCAATTTCTTCTATTATCCCTCTCTTTATGCATCACCATTAAGTTAGACCCTTAAGCAGGGTAAACAAAATCTGTTTTGGTCAAAATCTGTTTTGATTAGGAGGAAACATTTGGTTTTTATCTATTTACCATGAGGACATATATATATACACACACATATATACATATATATGCTGTTAATATATATGGGGACAAACTTTTTTTGGGGGGTAAAGTTTTTGCAGGGTTTGTTGCAATAGGAGAAGGGGTGATGGTTTTAAACTAAAAGAAGGTTGATTTAGATAAGATATAAAGAAATTTTTTATGATGAGCAGGGTGAAAAACTGGAACAGGTTGCCCAGAGAGGTGGCAAATACCTCATCCATGCCTGGAAACATTCAATATCAAGTTACACGGGTTCTGGGCAATCTACTCTAGTTGAAGATACTCTTGCTCATTGTAGGGGTGTTGGACCTAATGACCTTTAATGATCTTTCCAACCCAAACTATTCTGTTATTTTATGATATATATAGAAAAGATGGCTCTAGAACACGGTTACAAATCAGTTTAGCTGGCTTTTTCTGGCCAGGATGGCGTGTCTGACATGCGATTCCCTGGTGATTCAGGATAAGGCCAGGCGATTTAAGCACAGCTGGGTGGGATGTCTCATGTGTAGCATCTGGAGACCATCACTAGATGGCAACGTTACACAGCCAAAGGGCCGTCTTGTCTTCCTGTAGCAAGCTTTCTCTTTCTTATAATCACTAGATGAAACGGTCTTTTTTGTTCAGATTATATAGCCAAGGTACAGAGTCTCATGAGCCTGTAGGATGAAGAAATAAGTTATTGTTTCAGATTACACAGCCATCTCAGAAAATAAATAACTATTTATAAAGCTATCGTTAATCCTTCTCAGGTTGTCTGAGGACATATGCTGCTATATTTACTGTTCCCAACTTAGGGTAGTGGCTTGAATTTTGGATAAAGATCCTTAAAGTATAAAAGCCCAAACTGAAGGATTGTTACTGCTTTGTTTCTTCATGAGAATATGCTTTTGAAGTTGTAATGATCTCTGACAACCCTAAGCTTAGGCTGAGATATTGACCTTTTGCGCTGCTGCAGTTTTGCCCTTTCTGTGGTTGATGGGTGATTTTTCTCGTGTCTGTTTTAGAGCTAAGTGTGGTCTAGGTTCTGTACAGGTAAACAAATAAAGCATGAGCAGCATGCACCTTGGGCTGACACTCAAACTCTGATAATGCAATACACTGCATGTGCCAGAATGAGTAAGCATTGTCTTACAGCACAGCTTTTGTCCTGAGAGCAGGCAGCGCAAAGGACTTCCTGAAAGTTGAGATGGACAGCTGAGAGGCCAGGCACGCACTGACATCTTTGTTGTGAAATTCTATGTGCTTTTGGTCATGGTACTGGTGCACATCATAGGTTGTACACAAAGGGCCAAAAGTCTGTCCCTAAAATTTCTTCAGCTCCTACCAAAGCAGTTTCTAGAGATGAAGATACAGACTATCTTTGGAATGCACAGATACACTATTAGAGAGGTAGAGTTCAGAAATCATTAGTGAAGTCAGGAAATACTATTTCTTAATTAAAACATTTGTGGGTTAAGAAAATATATTTACTTAAATACAATATGAACATTGAAGTTTAACCAGAATAACAAACTTTAGGACAGAAGAGAAACAATTTTCTGCTGATATAGTAGCAGATGAATATTATAAAGTAGAAGCTTTCTTGAGGACAGAGACTCCAGATTCACCATTTCACACAAGGATTTCTTTTGCATATTGGAGATTGTAGGCTGGGGAAGATTACATGTATACCTCAGTGTGCATGTAGCCATAGCATCCTAGTATCAAAAATAAGCATGGGATATTTCTGTTAAGGTGTTCCTTCCCACTGAATCTAGGGAAGAAGTAGTGCTCTAGAGAAGTCAATCTCTGATGCTGAGATATCTCTATGTCTTCTCTTCTCTCTCTCTCTATCTCTATATATAAATATAATCTATATCTGATAGTTCTGGTCACATTGTGTTCAAGGAAAGTAAACTTGGAGTAGGATTGGTGTTAGCACAGCCCTGGGTCTATTCAGTCATAAAGTACCAGCCAAATGAAGATTGAGAAGCTATTTAGGGGTGACAATACAAGGGAAGAAGGAGGGGGGGAAGCTAAAGAATCATGGTAGCAAAAGAGCAAGTGGCTATACATTAGGAATCCATTCTAGATGGAAAATACGCCTTGCCATCAGAACATGGATGTCTAGTGTGGGCAAGATAAACCCAACTGGTGCTTTTCATGAATGAATTATGTGGCTTGGCTGACTGTGGGAGGACTCATCTCCTCAGCTCTTTTCATTCCTTGAACACAGACTAAAATGTTTGATGCCTCAGTGAATAATCATGGAACAGTGGCCGATACTGTGGCTCTAAGCCACCTGCTTTGGGAAGGGCTGTGTGAATAGCTCAAGGATGTGCTTGAGACACCCACTGTTCGTGACTACTGTGTATTTACTTGTAGCAGTAGTCTGAGTCTTGATATAGGGATTTCAAAAGCTGAACTGCTCCTCTGCTGGTGTTGGAATGGACTTAATTTATCATCTTATCTCTGTCAAGCTGAAGATCTTTTGTCAGCAGTAGAAGCCGCTTTTTTGTTTTTTTTGCATTAAGGTTTAAAAGGGAAGATTTTAAATCTTTATTCCTTGCTGCTCCCATGGTCTGGGGCAGATAGAAACTGATCTGAAATGTATAAAAGGGAATGTGGAACACCAAGATGTTTTATCTCCCTCAGGTCTTCAGGTGTGTGTTGCCATGTGTTTTCTCACCTGTACACCTGCAGTGATAATGTCTGGTCTTGTCCACTTCACAGTCTGTATAGCTCAAGATGATAATCACAGAATCACAGAATCGGTAGGGTTGGAAGATCTGTCACATGGCTGCTATGATGTTACCTTTCCAATGCTCTGATCCTGAACAAGCAAGGAGAGATTCCAAGGTGAAGAGCCAGCTTATCTGTCCCTCCTTGTCCCATCAGAGTGAAGAGTGGAAGAAGGGGACACATGCTAATACATTCATATATCTTTAATATAACTAACATAGGCACTGGAAATTCCAGACGTGTTGAAACATGAATTGAGCTGCTTTCTTCCTTGCTTTCACAGGAATATGTGCAAAGCATGCAGTTTTGCAAAGACATCCACAAGGAGGAGCCCGGAGCTTGCCAAGGACAGTTTTATCCCTGTCCCCTTTTTGCTGCCGCATCGACTGAAGGTAGCCTTGTCTTGAAGCATAATTAGTTCTGAGGCAGAATTTTATCAGCATAGTCTTTGGGGAGTGGTAGCATGTAAACACTTATTAAAATGTTATTTTGGGGTCATAATTCTGTCATGAGCCAAACTTGACAGATGCAGATAGAAGAAGGGGTTATCTCTCCACAGGGACCATTTGTGTTTCCTTCTGATGATTTACATCAAATGGTGCATTTCCCTTCAGTCTGTGGGATCATACAAGGATAGAGAAGATTTTCATATTTAGAGCAAGAAAGCACATAGCCTTTTACACTGGGAAGGATGTGGACAGTATAGATTCTTATAAGCAAGATTTTCCTTCTGGTAGCTTCAGAAACAAGGGTGATGGGCATTAATTGACAGGGACATCAGGTCTGTTTTTTTTTATCTTTATCCTTCCTTCCTGAAAACTGCCACTCAGCTTCTTTTAAGTTAAGGTATTAGGAGGGGCAAGAGAACTGTGTTTTCAGCTCTGTGATCTTCCACAGGCTTGCTGTGTGACTGGATGGATTTCTTCATCTATGTATCTTTGTTTTCTTTGGGGAGAATCATAGAATGGTTTGGGTTGGAAGGGGCCTTAAAGATATGTCCTAGGTTACAATGTAAAAATATGCCAGAAGATTCTATCTCCATCTTCATGAACTGTTGAAACCAGGAGGGGCAGCATTTTCTTTGCCTCCTCCCCCGGACTATCTCCTGTTAATGGGCCATCAACACCTTGCCCTATGAGTCATAGATAACTCCCTCCGGGAGCCATTTCCTGTTTAATGG
>VXBU01006370.1:340408-365856 GCA_013400315.1 Bombycilla garrulus
TTTTTGTTTTACTTTATTTTGTTTATACATATTAAAGAACTATTATTCCTATCCTCATATCTTTGCCTAAGAGCCCCTTTAATTTTAAAAATTATAATAATTTGGAGGGAGGGGGTTTACATTTTCTATTCCAGGAGAAGCTCCTGCCTTCCTTGGCAGGCACCTGTCTTTCAAAACCAAGACAAGATTGTGTAGTTCCAACCCTCCTGCCAAGGGCAGCAACACATTCTGCTAGACCAGGTTGCTCAAAGTCCCATCCAGCCTGGCCATGAACACTTCCAGGGATGGGGCGTCCACTCCTCTGGGCACCCTGTTCCAGTCCTTCACCACCCTCACAACAAAGAATTTTTTCTTAATAGCTAATCTAAACCTGCCCTCTTTCACTTTAAAGCAATTCCCCCTTGTTCTATCACTACAAGCCCTTTTAAAATTTCCATTTGTTTTCTTGTAGAGTTCCTTTAAGAACTGGAAGATGCTGTAAGGTCTTCTCAGAGCCTTCTCTTCTCCAAGTCTCTCAGCTTGTTTTTAGGAGAAGAGTTCCAGCCCTCTGATCATCTTCATGGCCTTTGGATTCACTCCAGCAGGTCCAGTCCTTCTTGTGTTGGGGGCCCAAGAACTGGATGCAGCACTCCAGGTCTGGTGCCCTGGAGAGGAGTAGAAAGGCAGGATCACTCCCCTGGACCTGCTGGCCACACTGCTTTGGATGCAGCACAGGATTCCATTGGCTTTCTGGGCTGCAAGTGCACATTGCTGGCTCATGTCAAGCTTCTTGTCCAACACCACGAGTCTTTGTCCACGGAGTTCCACTCAATACATTCTCCACCCAGCCTGTATTTGTGCTTGGGATTACCTTGACCCAGGTGCAGGACCTTGCACTTGCTCGTGTTGAACTTCATGAGCTTTTCACAGGTCCACTTCTCAAGCCTGTCAAGATCTCTCTAGAAGGAGCATAGTTCTCCTTGCTTTCTGCTGATGATTCCTTTCTCTGGTAGGTCTCGGATACTGTCTCACATGAGAGGGTGTGGTTACATAGGGGCTGTCTAAGAGAATTTTCCAGGATGCCTCAACCTTTTCTCAATTTTCTAGTTGGGGAGTGATTACATTTAGATTGTAGCCACAAAACTACTAGTGAAGGCAGATCAATGATGGCTTTGGGGCTCTCTGCCACTGACTGATGGATGCAGACCCCATCCTAGTGAGGGGAATATTGTAACACGCTGTCCTGTTGTCTTGTGCAGTGTGTGCTTCCATGGGCAGTAACTCATGGGAAGGTGGCAGGATTACAGACATCTAACTTTGTCCCTTCTCTCCTCTCCAGTTCATCTGTTCTTGTGACATGATTGGCAAAATTTCCCCAGACTTCAACAAGACTAGGAACAAGCATTTTAGAGCATGTTAAATTTTTAATTTTTTTTTTTNTTTTTTTTTTTTTTTTTTAGAATGAATTGCATTTGAAACGTGGGTAGGAATTTAAGTGCAACCTTCATAAATCACCTGCCAATACCTTTGCTAGCTGAATGCACAAATACACTTCAAAAGCAGGATACCAACATGTTCTTAAATTCTTACTTTTATCTTGCTGTTGCACATTGCTGAATCAAATGCCCCAAGGTAGTTGACTTCACTTAGAAACCTAATTTTCATCTCACTTCACAGAATTTTTATTTTACTGGGCAGTCCCAGTACCCACATTTGCATCTTGCCTATGTTGTTTTTTTCATCTATGTGCCTACCCCGCTAACAGAGGTACTTCTAGTATAGAGGGACAGCTGAACTAACTCCAGGAAATCATAACATTCAGAAGACCTGCTGGTACCTGTTGTCATTTCTGGACACAGGTATCTGCCTTTGAGTGAAGGATAAGCAACTGTTCTCTGTCAAGTGTGTTCAAACAGCACCTAACATCTTCATTTGTACTTAACTGAAAACTGTTCTGTTCCTCCATGCTCATTAGCAGTGAAATTGATAACATCATCTGATTGTCCCAGCATGATCTGGGGCTTCAGTGATTGATTAAATGCAGAGGCAAATTTGAGGCATTAAATTAGTTACAGAAGGGGTTTCTTGCAAGTGGACTGTGGAAAGTGGTACTGATTGCTATTGCACAGTGAGCCACAGGGGTCTTTGTCCTTTACCTCTGTGGAGGCTTAAACATATTGTGACATTTTGTTTCCTCTGTGGTTCTGTAATGAAGAGAGATTAGGTTGTGGTCATGGAAAGGAGCAGTGTGAGGCTATGTGTCAAGAGATTTGTGTTGTGGCTTGGCTGTTTCAGTTGGACTCCCTGCTCATGTTAGGGTAAGCATCTTTGCCTCTGCTCTCTATCTACAGAATTAATCTAATGTGCCTCTGCAGCTGCCTGGGGACATCAAGAGACTCAATGTTAAAAGCTGATAATGACCACCAGCAAGTAAGCCTCTGGAGGGGGATTATACTAAACAGATTCTTCAGCTTAGTAAAAAAAAACAAACATGTCCCTTTCTGTTCTTTAAGAGAGGTAGGACTTGGGAGATGGTGGCTCAGGGTTATGGAGACTTTTGAGTGTCTAAGTAAATGCAGAGCTGGGTTGGAAGGCTCTCCACCTTTACACACCCAGAAGAGAAGAGTGCTTGGAAGCCCTAGAACAGAGTGCAGGTACATCTGTAAGGCTTTGAGAAGAAGGAAGGTGACTAATTTTTGCATCAAAAGTTTACAGAAATTTCTGTAAACTGGAATTTCTCTGAGTGAGAGAGTAGCCTACTTTGTGTTTCTCAAATTTAGGGAAAAGGACATTCCTGTTTCCTCTTAGCACAGCATTGCTAAGGGTTACAAAACTTAATTCTCTCACAAGTTGATCAAGACCTGCTGAAACAGGTCTCCACTTGCAGTCTTTGCTGTCACAAAAGCCATGCTGGTATTTGTTAAGTGCATCTTGGATCCTCGTTCTGACAGCACTGTATAAAACCAGAGACTGTTCCTGTGCAGAAACTGAGGGAATGGTTGACATCAATAATTGAAGCATTTAAAATTAACCACTAAGATTAAGCGTTGAATTAGTGATTCAGAGAACCCTGTTTAGTAACTAAATGAAACAGAAATTACTCAGAGGCTACTCTAGCTCTTTTAAGGGTGAGTCAAGGACTTCTGTTGTGGAGCTTTCCACTGGTTGGTGTCAGTTTTTGCTGGGACACTGTTACCTTGTGAGAGCAAAGGATCCCCTCATCCTATTTTGTGGTGCACAACCAGTTGAGCACAATATTTGTATTGTGCTTTAATACCTGGAAGCCTTATGTGGCAATGAATTTAGCTTCCCTCTTCACTGTCCCTTCCCCTGGTCTCTCACTTTCACCAGTGCTGATATTACTTTCAAGGCTTGATTCTGCTTTGCCATAGCATGTGTAGCACCTCCCAGCCACGTGCAGAGAGAGCAAGGGGCTGGCTCCTACAGATCTGAGGCTTTTTGAGCAGTTTGAAGTGCTTATGCTCTTTGCAAGTACCATTCATTTTGTTTCCCTCTGGAAAAACTCAACAGGCTAAGACAGCATCTTGTAGCGTTCTTGTCATGTTTCCTTAGCGACGTTCCCTCCCATCTTGTCCACATGAATAACAAAGCCAGATCTGCAGTTTTGTCTTGAGAGGTAATAAAAATGAACTCCAGCTGCCTTTGGTCTGGTGTATATAAATTGTTAGCTCTACCATATGCTCCAAACCCAGAATTTGTTTTCTGTTTTCTGACTATTGGTGGTGCTGATGTATGGGGGGAAATGCTGTAGTCTGCATTTTGCAAGCAATGTTGACAGGGTGGAGCAGAAACTAATACAAACATGGGTATTAAAGTACATAATAAATTAGGCATTGCTGACATGGATGTGATAAGATACAAATAGGTAACATTGAGTTGTTGTGCTTACTAGGGCAGTTTCTCTAGAGGCATAATCAAGTAGTGATTCTTAGATTTTTTCACTTGTCTTTCCTCCCTCCTGCATATTTTTCTGTCTTTTCTCCAACTTAATTTTTTTGCTTGCATCTTCCTGCCATGTCAGCCTTGAAGTCTAAAGATCAGCTTGTTGAGGTGTGATTGTTTCTTTAGAGAGAAGGACTGTCAGTAGAAATTGGACATAACTTATTGTTTGCTAAGGCAAATGGCACAGACTCAAAGGAACCTTACTGACTTACACATGCCTAGGACATACTGCTCAAAGTCCCATCTCCAGTTTTTGTGAGTACAGGCTACTTCTGCAGACACTTCTGCCTTGGGGGCATTTGACATGAAGCATGTTAGTGGGATGTGAGATTTTGGCAACGTAAGTACACTGGAGAGAGGTTTGTTTGAAACCTCTGTGCTTATTTCGAAGGAATTTTTCAAGATGTGCTTTTTCTCCATTTGGGCAGTGAGATGGGATAGAGGGTCATGCTGTCCTACAGCCAGCTCACCCCTGCAACCTGCAGCTGCTGTGTGCTCGGAAGGAAGTGCTGTAACCCTTGGTGCTGTGAGATAAAAGTGGTGTTGTACTTCAGTTTGATTACACTTTCCCAAGTTCATAAGGCCCCTATTGTTTATTGCTTGGTGTGAGCGTTAGGGTTTTAGTGTAGTGAAGGTCACCCATCTGTGACTTTGCCTTTGCTACCTAATTGTAAGTGACACCCTCTTTCCCCAGCTCACTTTTAAATTAAAAAAAGAAAGATTACAATTTGGAGCCTAAGAATTTTTTCTTTTTAATGAAGACAAGTCATGTCTTTCCTCTAAGGAAACACCTGGAAAATTAACATTTTATGGTGTGCCAAATTAGTTCCTTTGAAATTGCAAGGTGAGAAAGGTTGTTAAGTCAGGCACTCATAGATGATTTCTTCAGCTCAGTGAAATATCTGCATGGCCAGCAATAACCTACACCCTCTGCAAGTAGCTCTGAAGACAAGATCAGCATTTTGCTTGTACTGATCACTTCTCCCCACTCACAAGACTTATTCAGGGCAGATTAAAAAACTCTGAATACCAGCAGTAAAATAAAGCACTGGAATGTTTGAATGAACTACTAGTGGAAGAAAGATTCAGCACTGAATGTGAAAGCTCTGAGTCTAAATTTAGCCTTGATGTTACTATTCTGGAATTTTGTTCCCAGTTAGGATGATCTTGTGTATATCTGTATTATCTGTGTATGTTTTTTTTGCATGTAGTCTCCTCTAAATAGGAGATACACATTCACTAAATGTTTACACCAGCTCAGCTGTAAGGATAATTTGGCACCAGCAAGTAATTTAAAACCCTGGATCTTTCATGTTGGTAAAATCCATTCAGGAGGTCAGCAGTTCATATGTTGGTTATGCATGGCTCTTACCATGGCTCTTACCCAGAAACCACAAGCAGGAAACAAATAAAAGAGACAACTTTTTCAGTTGTCTTGTGTCAAGCTCCCTGAACATCCTCTTGAGTAATTGACATGTAAGAAAAACAGAAGTTACTTTTAGGAGATGGGAGAGAAACTAGAGTAAGATCCCAAAACGTTTTCTACTGAGATAACATCACCTCAGTCACTCTTTGTCTGATTAATGTTTAAACATGTAAACAAAATAGAACATTCTTGACAATAACTGTAGTTTGTATTGAACAGATCAGTAGGCAAAGGCTACCTAGGACCTAAATTCAATTAATGGCTTTGCATGAGGATTTGCCACCCTCCGGTCTTCAAATGCTATTATAATTTCACATGTTTTAGAAGACAAGATTCTGTGCTGATTAAATTAATTCTGCTTATTTTTTTACCTGCTAAGAAAAGCCTTGCATAGTGAATAAGAAAATAGATTGTTCAATAAGCATGCTATCTTTCAGTGCCCTTATACTCCAGCAAGGAACTGGAGCTACTAAATGCTTGTCAGTGATGGGGCCCATCAGCTTCTGTGTTGCTTCATTTGGGAGATTTATATTCAATCATTTGAAATCCCACAGTGATGAAAATTTATATCCATGTTGTCAGGCTAAATGCATTGTCAGGCCTTTTTTTAAACATAAATAGTTTCCTAACTGTTAAGCTAGGAGTTCTGGAGTTATAAAGTGACAGAGACTGCTAATTTTTTAAACCTTAATTTATTTAAATGCTGAGCCTAAGCCTAGAATCAGCTTAATGCTTAAAGTTAACATGTACAAACGGTTATTTTTGCTTCTGAAGGTACCATGCCAGATGGTTTGGCCAGGTAAGGCTCCTAGTCTCATAATAAAGCTGTTGAATGAAGTGATGTGGCTTTCCACATCTGTGGAGTAGCACAGACTTGTGCAAGAGCTGCTTGGGTGTCTCGAGTAGCACAAGCCTGGTGTGGTGGTGAGGGGCAAGGCTGGGGGGCACAGAGCTATGGGATGGCTGCAAGCAGAGCCCAGACCCCACTGCAATTCCAGCTTCACATTCCCAGCTCTGGCAGTGGGCACCACAAGGGAAAAAGCAGCCTCCCTGGAGAGATGTTTGAACAGCTGTCTGGTTTACACAGGAACTTAACTACTGTATTCTAAATGTCAGCCAAGGCATGTGGTATAGTGTTGCTGGGGAAGAGTGCTTTTTAGGACCTCTTCCTCCAAATTCAGCCTGGTACTAATGAAACATTGGTATGTGCTGTATACAAGTGTGGTGCTTGGTTTTTGGATTTAGTTCCAGCTCTCTCAGAAGTGCTGGAGAAAGACCATGGGGTATGTCCTTGTTTGAGGTGGTAACTGGGTTTTCTCAGAGTCCTGGAGGGTATGGTATCAACTGTAAGGAGGGATGTTTCTCAGAGAACAAACAGCACATAAATTCACAGGAACTTCCCTAAATGGTTTGTTGTTACTTTTGGTCCCAGACACTCAACAGGGTCCTCAGCCCTGTATTTTGAACCTGGCCTTCCCATGGTATACAGTGTGCCTGTAGGTGTTAAACTGCAAAGAAACGTGCATAGATCATTCCTTTTTTTCATAAAAGGCAATCTCGTAATCTAAAATTGCCATGGGGAGAAAAATTTCTATAGTCCTATTATACAATTTCAGGGCATTCTTCTTATTTTCATTGTAGAGGGAGAGGAAAGCCCTGTAACATTTGCAATGTGACATAAATGTCAGCTTTCCTCTATTGAAGAGTCCTGCAGGTTGATTGCTTTCCACTTTTGAAATCATGACAGAAATAAGCCTGAGGAAAAAGAGTAGTGATGGGATTTCTCCTTGAGCCAAGTGTTATGAGCTCTCAGAGGTCCCATCCCCGTTTGGGTTTTCTGTCTTACAAACACCCATGGCTTAAAAAGAGCGGGAAAAGACACCTTGGCGGTGTTGGAAACAAGAAAGGTTTATTAACTTCCAAAATAACAAACTCTCTAAAGAGTAAAAGCTGTGCCAGAGACTGGAGGTTGATGTCTCCGCTATACAACACCCCCAAAATGCCACGAGGTTTTCTTAGGCAGTTCTTTTTATGGCTTAGGCGGGGCTATGGCAGTCATCCAATGCAGGCAGTTCTAGGGGTGGTGTGATGTCCAGGGGGTCCAATGAAGTGTCTTGGTTTAGAACCTTTCCAAATTGGGAAAGAATGCCAGGCCTCTTTGTCTTTTAAGGGGGACAAAGAGAGCTTCACCTTTCTTCTTGGTCTCGGCACTGTGCCTGTAGGAGATGTTACAATGCAACAGAGTAGTGTGTGTTGTCCCTATCCTGTACTGTCTCAGGGACACCCTCAAAGAAATTGGTAGACAGTATCTCTTGATCATGGAAGATGGATGGGTTCATGGCAGGAGCTTACCACCAGATTTCAAGTTTAGTATGAATTTTTGCCTCTGGGTTTGAGCTGTTTACAACAGGTTTTAGCTTGAAGCTCAAAATTGTGGTTGTAGGGAAATATGGCGTTTTTGCTCCTGAAAGTGTGTAAGGAGGTGTGTGAAATAGATGTGCTCTTTTCATTGCCTAACCAAGTCAGTGGAAAAATCCAGTTGCTGGGTACCCAAACATCAGGACTTTTAGTACAGTCTGAGTGCCAACAGATCTTTAGGGGAAGCTGTGTTCTATGTTATTTTATCCTCAGCAGATTAGAAGCAAGCTCCAAGCCTTGCTACTCTATCCTGTGTATTTTAATGCAAACTGGAGAAGATAATCTGTTTGAATCTCAATACCTCCCTCTCAGCTCTGCTACTTGAGTAGTTTATATGCATCCTGTAAAGGTGAAAATAACCACCTGATGGAAGGGAATTTTTTGTGTTTCTAGATATTTTCATTTTTTAAAAATGTTCTTATCTTGCTTTATTGCCATAGAAAATACCTACAGCACCTGGAATCTATGTGAAGTGCTTTACTATCTCACCAATAATCTGAACATTTTAATTTTTAAGGTTAATTCTTGTTCCTTACTCCAAATGGATCATTCCCTAGTGTTTGACAGCATTCTACCCTCTGGTTTCTGAGTGTTATTTTAGGAATGGCAGAAATGTGGTCAATGATCTTGGAAGTTTAAAAAGAAGTTGCACAAGAAAAAAGTCACAACAGAAATCAGTCTTTTCTGAAGTCTGCAAGGAGACTGGGGCTCTGATCAGGCTGAAAATTGTATGAGATGTCACCTTATTACTTTCACCTACATTAGTGTGAAATCTGGATTCTTGATTTCACTCTTGAGGGGCTTCAGCTCTATCTATAAGGAGCAAAGGAGGCCTCCTCAAGAGGAATCTAGTGGTTCATCCCATGAAATCCAGTTTCTGTATTTTATGATCCAGAGAAAGTTTCGAGCTACTTAGAGTGATGACTGTGGTGATGGGGAGGACACTGGTTTTCACTTCCCATGTGGTTAGTGGTTAATTCATCCTCTGGGTTTTCATTGACTTCAGTAAGTAGGGATGTTGGGATTTCAGATCTTCCGATGAATAGGTGACTTTGTTAATGCAGTGTTTCTAGAAATTAATGTACTATAGGAACATTAGTAAACATAGTAAAGAGAGGACAGGAAAGTGAGTGTCTCTGTGGAGGCACATTTCATCCAGAAATCTGTAGCATCTGTGAAGTCTAAACTTCATAAGAAGAAGCTAAGTCAGCTCTTTTGTAGTGTACTCTCTTCCCTGTATCTTCTGTCTCTCAGTTTTAACAGATCATGTCACAGTTATGTGCTTTAGTCCCTAATGTAAGCACTCTGTACGTTTTCCTGAGTGCCCGAGTCTTGTGTGAATGACCAAGCAGCACATTCTGTCTCTGTGGGGTATATTTTTAGTGTGGTGTTCAGGCAAAGAAGGTGCAATTAGAACTAACCCATTAACTGTAATAGCTCTTTATGTACTGCACTGACTGCAGACCCTTGTGAGGGTCAAGGCATTGCCAATTAGCCTACATCTGTCCAGAAACAAGGTTTTCTTTGATCTCTCTAAATCTAATCTAATTTTATTTGTAAGAAAAATTGGACAGAGCAGTCTAAAAGAGATAAATGGAAGCTCTGCAAATTGGTCCCGAATTTGGTATTGTAATTGTTGGAGGATATGATTTTGTTATACTGCATTTTCTACTGTAAAGTGACTTAAACCTGGTCAGCCAAGCTGGCATAACTCAAGACTTGTGGGGTACTAACAATTCTTTCAGGTAATAAAAGAAAAGTGTTCTGAAACAGTGTATGCACTTTGACTTGGGGACAGGCGTTTTATAGGGTAATATCAGAGTTTTTATTAATGTCTGTTCTAGTGAGAATGTTGATGGAATAAAATCAAGGCTGCTTTAGACTGAGCTGGAAAAACTGCCATAGATCCTTGTGAAGATGGTGGGGAAATGCAGCATGCCTTATTCTTGGTCACTTGGCAGTCAGGTGTTTTTTTCCTCTTCTAGAGGAAGTTTTGCATTATCAAAATCATAGGGCATCTAAGGAATATTATTTAAAGATTACCTGCAGAGAGAGTTTTCCTTTCCTTCTGTTTTTCTCTGAGCATACAGCTGTCTGAAGTTATCGTAGCATGTCTGTTAGGGATGTTATACTTGTTGGTTACATGAAAGGTGAACTGTTCAGTAGGGCTCAAAAAGCAGTAAAACAAAGCAAATACATCAAAACTTGTCATCAATAGGGACTTAGATAAAAATAAATTCACTTTTTCTGCAGCTCTCTTGCAATAGATTGTAGATGAAGAACTGTCAAGAACCACACAAAGAAATAAGTCAAAATAAATTTTTAAAAATCTTTACAGAGTAAGTGAATACATGCATTGCTATATTAAGTCACAACCTTTCTGAACTGATTTCTGTTGATGAAAACCGTACCTCTCTAATCAGACAAAATTTTGAAGCATATCATAAAGGACTGGGTTACATAGTTTGATTTTAAGACATCAAAAGTGCAAGGCATTCCTTATCCCATATTTGCCTACTGTGAAGCTTATACATTTCCCTGTAGAATTTGATACAGCAGGGTTGAACCAGAGGAGTCATCAAATGTGTTTATTTTTACAATCTATTCTAAATGCAGATTGCCCACTTGAAAGTAGTTCTTGCTTTCAAGGTACAAAAGGAAGTACTTTTATACAACACTTTCCAGTGCATCAAGAAAAAAGAATTGGAACTTTGTTTTATTGTATTATTGAATAAAATAACTTGGTGTTTTTCAGTGGTGTTGCTAAAAAAGTAGGAATATTAGAGACAATCTTTCTCCCACTGACTTGAAGCTGAATTTTGTTCCATTTGAGAACAAAAGTGAAGTTGCACTACTACAGCTGTGGAAGAAGAAGAAGCAGTTTCAAACAGCCTGGAACCACACAAACCAGAAATGATATGCAAATTATGCAGTGCATGAAACAACCTTACAGTATCTTTTTTATATATTCCAGGCAGGTCTATTTTTCATGGTATGGTAATGTCCTAATGGAGCCTTTTCTAAAGCTCTGCTGCTTCAAAAGAAAAAGTTAGGAATGTCTTAGGGGACATGGAGAGCAACCCTGCTGAGCTGAAACTTGCTGGTGTCCCATTGCATCAGATCTTCATGGTGTGTGGCCTTTTTCCTATCAATAAGCCTCTGTGGGTTTTTTGTTGTTGTTCTGTACAACGAAATAGACTGTAGGGAGTGGTTTCTCTCTGACCTTTATTCAGAGCTATGCATATGAATTCCTGGATTTTTCTGCCTAATGTTATTATCATCCCTCCACTGACTGGAATTGTGAGCACAGTGAAACTATATGAAGCAAGAGGGTAATGGGACAAATCTAGTCCTAGATTAGTTTCACCACTTTATTCTTTTTCCATGTCTTCTTTACTAATTTTATCCACTTTAGCTGGTATTATAGTCATGTCTCCCACTCCAAAGCCTTCATTTTGGTTAACAGCCTTTTCACTGTTACCATAGAGTCCCATTACCTTTGTTTCTGTTGACAGCATGAATAGATGTCCATCACTACATTGTCCATCATGACATGCATCAGTAACACAATAAATTGTCTAGGAAACTAGTCAGCTTCTAAGAAGAAATGTGCTGTGGCTGCTAATGCCTCTGAGGAAAAAGAATTTTATCTGGGGTGGAAATTTTAGTGAAGGACATGGCAGCCAGCACAGTGCATTTGTAAAATATAAAGCCTGTGAGGGATGAGGAAAACAAGAGTAATGGGAATCTCTGATTTCCTTCATGTTGACTGGGTGAAGATAGTAAGATGTGATGAAGAAACCAAGTGTTGATGAACTCGCTGATGTCTGGTTCATGGAGCAGTTGATCAGCAGGCTGCAAGGGGGGTGGGTGGCTTTGTGCCAAGTGATGTGTACACCCTGAATCCTACAAACTTTGTTACTAAGTCTGTAATATACTTTAGTTCAGCATCCTTGGTAAAGCAAGGGAAGCCAAAAAATGCATCACAGCTGTCCCCAATGGGGAGAAGAGCAATTGTGTAAAAATGAGGAAGTGTTATCACTAAGCTGACATGAACATTATTTAAGGGCACTGCACCTCTTAGGAGAGTTTGCAGGAAGTCATGAAGATATCTTTTGCCCAAAACAGAGATTATCAGAATTATGAAGAATCTGCCAAGGAGCTGAAATTATGTTTGAAGAAAGAAAAAGAAAAAATCAAATTAAAAAAAATCCTACTGTTGTAGGTTATATATAAAGCCCAGAAACGTACTCAAATTTTTGAATTTGACAGATCAACTGCCAAAAGGAATCCAAACTTTTATAATAACTATCACATGTTTCTTCAAATGCATCAGGAGCATGAAACTTCCTTGGATATGTGTAGGAGTAAGAGTGATTGAGGTGGAACAGGGATACTTCAACTTGTTAAGGCAAACGAAAGGAAATTTCATTAATTCTGTGGATTGTTGTTCTCTGTGGAATAACCTGGGGAAATTTCCCATGCTGCAAACCTTCCTGTGGGGTACTGTTGAGAAAGTCTTTCTAAAATTGAAATGAGTGTAAAAGGTTAGAGAAGAAATAGTCAAAATGAACAGTAACAAATCACCACAACTAGACTGTGCTTATCCAAAAAAGTTTCAGAGGAACTGCAGCTTACAGCACTGTGTGGCTGCTGGCTTAGAGATGCCTTTGTACCAGGAGGTGATAAATATGATCAGCAAGTTTGACAGAAGTACTTGATACAGCACAAAAACTATAACAAATGAAGAATTAGAGGATACCTGGGTAAGTATTGTGTGCTTGGTAAGAGTCAAGTTGCACATCTGCCTTGCAAATGCATTGCTGTTCTCTGTAGGAGTCAACAAGCTTGTTGATAAAGATGGTGTGTGGTATAGTCTCCTTTGTCAGAGACCTTAGTAAAAATCCAGCTTCCTTGTAAGAGGATTTTAGGAAAGCTAAGCAGTTATAGCATCAGAAGAACAGTTCTGGTGTGGATAGATAATTTGGCCAAAAGTTGGAAAAGAAGGTCAATGGTCAATGCTGGGAGTGGAAGGAGATCACAAAGAACGTGTGTGCTCTTGGCTCTGCTCACATATGGCTTGGAGAGAAGCTTCTAGAGATGCCATGCCATCATAGTAGGGTGGCAAATGTGACGTCTGTCTGGAGGACTGCAGAGGGATCTCATAAGATTGACTGGCTAAGAAAATGTCAGATGAAACTCAGTCTAGGTAATGATA
The DNA here is from genome assembly GCA_013400315.1 of Bombycilla garrulus. NCBI lineage: Eukaryota > Metazoa > Chordata > Aves > Passeriformes > Bombycillidae > Bombycilla > Bombycilla garrulus. The sequence continues at coordinate 353,413 of VXBU01006370.1, forward strand.
AATTGATCCATGTGGGGAACAAACAATCCAGTTTGCATTAAAGATGAGTAGTGAGCTGAGCTCACACTGAGAATGGGGGTATCTAGAGGCTTTTTAAACCTGAGGCTTTAGTAGGTAAGTCTGTGAAAATGTCAATTTACTCACTTGTGGTTAAAAATGCAAATCAAATGTTGGCATTTGTAAGGAAAGGAATACAGAACAAAACATGACATTGTGTGTAAATATGTGGTTTTCATGCCTCTCTAAATAATATATGAAAGTTTGGTCTCTGTATTTAAAAGTAATGCAGTAGAATTGGAAAGGTTTGGAGAAGGACAGCAAGGGTAATCAAAGGCACAAGAAGTCTTTTGTAGGAGGCTGTGACTGAACTGGGACTCAGTTTGGAAAGAGAGAGCAGAGTAGTCTCTGATGAAAAGGCACTTAAATGGTTGAATATTCTCTGTGTGTTCTAATTCAAGAACTGCTGAGCATCAAATGAAGCTAATAGGGGAAGGGCTTGAAGAAAAAAAAGAGTTGCATCTTCATGCAGAGGGTGTTGGACATGGAACTTTTTCTTAAAGGATGTTGTGAATACTTTTATGTTAGTTTTATGGAAATTGGGTAAGAGAAAATTGGTGTTGGGAACTAGTAACTACACAGAAAATACAGCAGCTCATGTCCCTGAGCTAAACCAACAAGAGATTGGAACAAAGTTAAGAATGCCTTGCTTATTTGGTCCTTGATCTTCTCTAACTCTGGCTCCTGCTGAATGCAAGTTGTGCCAGGCAGTGCTGAACTTCTAGTCAGATGTAATACAGCCACTCTTCTGGGACAGAGCAGATCAGGGTCTCTGCTTCATGCAGCACCATGACCTGGTCACAAGAGCAGGGAGCTGCAGCACTCTGGAGACCACTGTACAAAGTGCAAAAGAGGAGCAGGTTTTGTAGTGCTCAGACACTTTGCTGGCTGGCCTTTCTCTCCAGTGCAGGATGGATACCAATTTTTAGCTGCCAGCTTTCCCGTGTTTTGCAAGTGCTTCTCCCAGATGTTCAGGGTGACATGTAGCCCAACTACAAAAAACCAGCTTATTTGGATTTGTCTGGGGGGTTTTTGAGATTGGCGCTCTCTACTGAGTATATTGAAAATCTGGGTTGTCCTGCAACTTGCTCTCCAGAATAAGCGACTTGCTTACTCAGACTGGTCAGTGTATTGCATAATGCTTTTGCAATGTTTCTTTTTCTTTCTCTATTGCTGAGTCTTGATTGTTTTTCTGCTGTCTATTAACTCCAGGGATGCAGTCTGGGAGCACCAATTTACCACAGCCTGCACCTGAAAGGTTTGATAGCTGAATGTGTTGGAGACACAGGAAGCTGTGCAGTCAGAAAATGTGAATTTATATTTTTCCTATAAATCATTCAAACTGGTGTGTATTTCCACTTCTGATTTCTGGGCATGGATCCAGGAAAAGAACAGAGCAAAGTGTATGCTCAACTATTCTTTTCCCCTTGTACAAAAAGAAAAACAAATAGAACTTGTGCCTATTGGAAATTAAATAGCAGCATGTTTCTTTTAACCACTTTCTATTAAAGTGAGATGCAAATGTTTATGTGGAATGTTCAACCTGGATTTGAATCTCTGCCGAGTTGTCGCAGACTGTGTCAGAGTTTTGTGTTTCGCTTCTAAAATCTTGGGCAAAATGGCATCCTGACAGAGGACATCGAGGCAAGGTCCCATGTTTTAGCATCATTCAGATCCACTTGGGTAACATCTGATAACTGCACGTCATGCCTTGCTGAGGCCAGGCTGCTGCTGTGCACGTGTGAACTGTCACTGTGTTCATGTGGCCAAAGCCTGTGGCCTGTCTGTTTTACTGTGTTTGCTCTATTTAGTGCTGACCTATACTTGTCCAGCAGGTGCTACAGCATGGCTGTGGGGCTGTTTAGATGCTTAGCAGGGATGCCTCACTGTCTTGTTTTGTGGATGGCGTGAATCTGCCAGAATCACAGCTTTTTCTAAGCTTGTGACACTAGGCTACGACTGCAGTGTGGGTGATATGGAGTGATTTTTGTGAGTTGCCAGGTGCTAGGGACACACACACACTTTTCTGTCTTTTAGTTTGACTTCCTTTTCTTTTTTTCCTCCAAAATATGCTTAACTACCCGCTCTCACTGTCCCTTGAGTATCAGTGCTCTGACACCCAGCAGAACTGGTGCAGTTAGTCTGCTTGGTCATGGCTGTTGTCTGCACTTTCTGCAGGAGACTGCTGGAGCTCAGCTGCTGTGAGAGGCTCCTCAGAGCTGTGTTTGTACTTGAATCTTCTCTTAGCAGCCTGATAGTCAATTCTTCATCCTGGAAAACTATGGTTGGATCTGTGAGATGCAGTTGCTGGGAGCTTGCCTGTGTATCATTTATTCAGAAGCAGATGCTGGCAGCCCTTATAACAAAACTATGTCTGTATTCCTGGTCTGGAGCAGAGCTGCAGGTGTGACTGACTGACTGCAGGGAAACCAAGGGGAAGCTACCTAGTGGAAAAAAGGATGCTAGCCAATGAAAACAAACAAAAAAACCCCTTGGAAAGCGTTCCATATTACCACCATGGAAATAGAGGGCACCAGTTAGGGGACCCCCAAAGTGGGTAAATTGGGAAATAAAACAATTATAGCAGGAACAGGGAAAGTAATAAGGTTTGGCTGGAAAATCAGATGTGTATGAAGTGTATGAAGTTATTTGCAAGATGGATATTGTAGGCTGGGAGCAGCCATACATTTTTGAAAGTCTTGTCTTTGGACTTTATCTCTTCAGACTTCTCTTGTGGCTCTATATTTTCTATGGTTTTAGCTGAAGAATGGACGTTTTTCTTCTGCCATCCAGCATACCTTTGCATCTGGACTGCTCTATCTGGAATCTGCAGACAGTTTTCCTGCCCTCGTGGGAGGCTCTGGCTAATGAGGGGACTGTGTACAGCCCCTCTGTTCATTATTTCAGGGAGGACTGAAAGACTGAAATGTTAATTAGATAGCACTTTGCAATGGAAAGCAAGCAAAACACATCTGCCTTTCAAGCACTTGATATTAGCCAGCTTGCTTTTTTACTGGTACATCCTGCAGCCGAATACGGCCCTGACTTGTGCTTGTTCACATTGAGAGTAAGTATTCCTTTCAGACACTGAGCTGGAATAATGTGCTTTGACACAACAGAGCCCATTTTGTTGAAATGTTTAATAGGAACTAAATGTTACTGGATTCCTCTGTTAATGAACAGTTTCTAAGTCTTTGTACTAGCAATTAAATTAATAAGGACCTTTCCTGGTGGGTTAAAGGGGCTCTGCACTAGGCCCAGTGGCCATTCCTATACCATATTTTTATGTGACCTTCAGGTCATGTAACCAGATTCATGAACTAGGCTGTTGACCTGTTGCAGAACGTAGAGACTGTTTTTATGCTCACTAGGATGGTATTTTACAGATGAAAAGCTGATATCTGTTTATGCATTGAAGGACACTCAAATGCACGCTTGCTATTCATATTAATGCTTTAGTATTCTTTCTGATTCACAGATCAGTGCAAGAGAAGAGAGTATATCTTACTGCTAATGTTGTCTGTCTCCTTCTACAGTGGTCTTAAGATTGTTTCTTAGGGGGTAGGTGGGGCTTTTGGGCAGATTTTTGTGCTTGGCTTCAGTACAGGCACTGCCCATGCCTGGATCATTGAAGCCCCAGGTGTCGTCCAGGAGCTGGACATGAAGGAAGGCTTCATGCCAAGGCAGGGGCTTACTGCTACATGCTTCCTTCCATGCTTCCCCAGAAAACTGGAGAAGTTAAATGAACATGTGCTTACTCTTTCTTTCCCTGCAGGGGTGCAAGGCAGGGGTGGGAAAAGACAGCTGCAGGATAATTATTTGACTTTGTGCTTTCTGCTGGAGTATGATCCAGAACAATTGTTGCTTACTGGACTGGAGCACCAGAGTAGTTATTTACTGCTAGCTTACCTCTATGTTTACAGTAAATAACAACCAACCTGCAATGCAGTTTCCTCCTGTGGTGCCTCTGGAGCCGCTCAGAACTGCACTCCCTTCTGTTAAGGATGCAACACAACCCTAAATATAAATTGTTCTTTTGGTCAGCTTTTCTATGGCTTTGTGCAGTAAATGGAAATGTGTGTGTGAGCTATGAAGGTGTCTGTGGAGTCAGTTAAAGAGAGATTTTGGAAAAAACAGACTTATGAAAGCTCAGAAACAGTACCAGTTGATAACTAAGCATAACTAAATACTTATGTCATATAACATAAGAAATATGTCTGAGAAATATTTTGGAAAGTGTTTTAAAATATTCAATTATGTTTCCCAGGATAGACTGAGAAGAAATATAATTATTTGTGATGAAACAAATGGATCTCTTATTGCTAGATATTTTCTTTCTCTAGAAACTGATGAATATAACATCATGCTAGCTTTTGTAAATGTCATATTAAATAGATGAGGAGAGTGACTTCGAGAAAAGCTGTAATCAATCACAAGGTGTCACAGTTCTCTTTTCTCTGTTGATCATCTTCCCAGAAAGCAATTTGAGGAGGGAAAGATTACAAGTATAAAGAGAACAAACCCAAGTCTCCCTCCCCTTTGTTAAGTCAGATTAAATGGGTCAGCAACTGTCTTTTTTCTGGAAAAGAGAAACCAGAAGCTAAAGTGTGGTCTAGACTTTACTAAAATCTTCCCAGTTATTTGAATAAATGGGAAGGATAATGGTGTGTAAGCCCATTCTGTGAGCTGCTAGTTGAACTCAAGTGGAAACAAAGTCATTACAGGGAAAGAAGTAAAATGAGAGGATGATGTTAAACCAAAATTTAAGATGACACTTTGAGGTCAGACCAGATGATGATCATAATAATAATTCAATTAAATTATTTTATAGCACCAAACTGTGTTCATACTTCCAGGAATGGCTCTGTTGATACTCAGGGTACCTTAATTATATGTAATTCCATGCTTTTTATCCTCTGGTCATTTCTATTAAACCCTTACTGCAGTTTCATATCATTCAGGTGGGTGGTCCCCCTCTCCTCACAGCTCACAGCTGCCTGCTGAGGGTCAGAGGTGCTTGCACAAATTAGGGAACCACAGATGTGCCACCTATGTATCCTTTTGCAGGCCATGTGCTCTGTGTTCTGCTCAGAGGACACACTGGAGGAGAAACAGTGCTGCTCTGCTATGGGTGGCCTTATTTTAGATGTAGCCTATGGTGAGCTTGTCAACTTGACATTTCAAGGGTGAAACAGCAAACTTCTGCTTAAAGATTTGGGAAGGTACAATAAGTGGACTGGCACTCTTTAGCAGATGATGTGACTACAGCAACTTAGCTCCACTTGCTTGGGTGTGAAGTGGGTCAATGTTAGTGACAGCCAAGCAGCTCCTCTGCTAATTGGTATCCTGAGGTCACTGACTGCCAGTGAGGCAGTTCACCTTCTCACGCAAGAAAACCATTTTGGCCAGGCACTCTACAAAACCACTTAGCATGGAAACCTCAGTGACATGTGAATTCTGCAGTTGGAAATCACATGCTAAATGTCACAAAAATGAAGAGATTAAATTTAAAGCACTGCCTTTAAGAGAAAAAATAAAATTTCTTATCCCTTTGGTAGCTTAAATTTCAGACTTTTAGGTGGCAATTTTCAGGAACTTTCTTTAAATAAAAGAAGACAGAATCATTCACATGTAGCCTGTGAATGTCAGAACCTGTGTTTTAAAAGGAGAGAAAATAGAATGAAGTTCATTGTGCTTGCTGTGGTGGATCTTTAGCAGGTGAATTAGCTGCTGCTCAGCTGACTTGTGGAGCCTGGGAGCAGTGCCTCTGAGCTGGCTCCAGAATGGTCAGCTTTCTCCTTACAGCCTGGTTCTGCTTGCATCCTTGAGCTTTAATTATTCCTATTTCTGTGAGAGGGCTGCAACATACAGGTTTTTTTCTTTTTTATTTTGTTTGTTTTGTTTGTTTGTTTTTGTTTCCCATCTTTTTTTTTTTTTTTTTTTGTCTACAGACATCTTCAGAAGCCTTCTCCTGGATGGAAGGATTGGAAAGGCTGCTGCTGTTAAGATGGGTGGCACAAACATTTGTATGCAGTTTGATTTGCTGACCTGATCATCAATGAGGTTCCTTGGGTAATCTTTTCCCTCTGTTTCTGCATCAGGCACTTGGGCTGATTTAACACATCTCTGACTGTTTTAAACATACAACAGTGTTGGGTCAATGAGAAAGTCATAAAAAATCTCTAAGTAAGGAAAATTTCAGTGAATGTTATTTTCTTAACTCTGGCTGCCAACAGTGTTGTTGGGGGCTCACTCTATGTTCTGCTATCACTTGTAATATGCTCAGATGTGTAAAGATCTTCATGTTCTGTAATGATCCAAGACCTTCTGTATCACTCTCCACTGATCTGAAAAATAAGCAATTTCAGAGGAGTTGTCATCATAGCTAAAAAAAGCTTCTGAACAGTAGTTCTTTGTTTTTTAAAGCCTACCTAACCCCTGTGTCTGAAACACTGGAAATTTATGAGTTCAGGAGGCAACTTCAAACAATATCACACACAATTGTGAGCTCTTCTGCAGTGGCCCTTCTTTTGAAAAAAAATTTTGTTTTATTTTCTGGTTCAGATCACAATGTGGGCATATGGAAGTGTAAGGGATAATGGCCAGCAAGGTTTCTAAATTTTAGATACATAGAGAGATTTGGAGTAAAGGAATTTTACTGAAGCTGGAAAATGGGAAATAAAATGGAGATGTGGCTAAACCATTTTCACTAGAAACTATGAAACAGTCTCAGTGTGCATGACAAGTCTTAAAATCACCTCTTAAACCTGCTGGAAAAAATGACCAGAAAGCACATACATGGGATACACATTTGATTTTTGACAAGTTATTCAGTAAATACAAGCAACAAACAATATCAGGGAGAACCTGAAACTTCTTTTATGCTTGATATCAACATAGTAGGCTTTTTATATGGATTAACATGCACCCTGCAAATGAGTATCTCAGTTGAGTCCAACCCTCTTTTTCTTTTCAGTACTTTTCTTGGACTGGTTTGTCCCTCCTGTACTATTCCCCTGTGTCCCATAAGGAATCCCATATCCCTTTAGGCAGTAGCTGCCACCCTGTCAGTTTTTAAGCTGAGGAACTGCACCTGTTGACTCAGTGATGGTTTTAACACCTGGACAGCAGCACTGATCACTCCTCTTGAGAGGAGTCAGGGCAGGGGGCTCCCTTTTCTCTTATCAAGTTATTGGTGTTCCCGTCCTTGGCATTGTACTCCTGTTCTTGTTTATGTTTGTGGAGATGAACCTTCAAAACGCACAACCTGACAATTAGGTTATCTACAAAGTTTTAATCATGGGTTCTTTTATGTGAAGGGAGGAGAAAAATTTTTAGTAAGAGATTCTTCTCTGTGAGGGTGGTATGGCACTAGAACAGAGAAGCTGTGAATGCTCCATCCCTGGAAGTGTTCAAGGGCACGCTGGATGGGGCTCTGAGCAACTTGATCTAGTGGAAGCTGTCCCTGCCCATGGCAGGGCAGCTGGAATGAGATGATCTTTAAGGTCCCTTCCAACCCAAACCATTCTGTGATTCCTTAAAAATGACAACTGGGTCTCTTTTAGGCACTTGGGGGAAGAGAGATGGCATTACAGTAAAAACTGGAAAAGCACAGTGTGAAGGAATTGGTTTAGGAAAAGAGGGAAGTACAAAGGAGAAGTCATGCCTGGTTTTTTGCCCCATATTGAGGAGGAAGATATGGGTGAGGAGACAGGAGATGACATCAGTACTACTGAATCTGCAGTGAATCTGACACATCATGCAGGCTGGGCAGATTGGGGTACTTTCCTTTTGATGTACATGCCTGTGTGGTTCCTGTCACAAAGTGTCAGTGTAACCAATGTTTTATTCCCTGGATCAGCTCTTTGTTTGCTGGATACACCTGCCTAGCACTCCTGAAATGCTTTATGTTCTAGTTTTCTCCCTGAAAGGCAGGACAGTTTGAAGCTTGCACCTGAACGTGAGGGGAAATACCTCTCTAAATTTATAAATTATGCGTCTGAGCTTGACCTCTCAACTGAAGGCATGTTGGCATGGAAAAGCTGTTGAATTTTACCTTCACTAACTTTCTGGTGGTATTTATGGGAAATTACATTAATCTGACTGTGGTAACTCATTAAAACCCTGAAATGGTTCATGAGAATAACACAGAAGCCTAGCTAGTGGTCAGTGATGTGGAACGTGAACATAAAGTATTGCAGAGAAAAAGCTGCCCCAATTTCCATTAACAGAAGTCAGAAATACGTAGCAGGAGGAAATGTATTTTCAGCCAACTCCAGATAAGGTACAGAAAAATAATTAAGCTTCAGCAATGGTTGCTCCACCCGGCCGCTGGAGAGCACAAGCCATTGGTAAGGATTAGATATGGGCCTACCTAGTGCCCAGACAAAAAAATTTATGGATGAATTAAAGAATACATCATTTTTATGAGGTTTAGAAGCAATAAATACCTTCCAAAACTCAGAAGACTGATCTGATAGAGCAGATGCTGATTAAAGCAGAATCATGACTGTCTTCTCTCAGACACAGAAACATTTAACTAGCTATACCATAAACAATCCTGTTGCTGGCACAGTTTCCTGCTTGGTGTAACTTCTGTAATTACAAATGAGATTTTCCTGTCAACACATTAGAGTAATTTATCTGTATGAATATTCTTCTTGACTGAGAAGCATTCATGCGCTTTCACTTAACTACTGGGTTTAGCTGCTGCATGTTTCTTGACCCAGCTCTGCCTCATTGTCTGGTTTTCTTTTCTGTATGTCCTAGTATTCATTAACTTCTTTGTGGACTGTGAGACATGAACATCATTTTTTCTTAGGATGCTTATTTCCAAGATCCCTTTTATTCAGTAAGTATGAATAGAGGAGAATGCCTCACCTCTTCTTTTGATAAAAATCTAAATTTCTCAGCATCTCCAAATCTCTGTTACCCATATTCCCATTAGATGAGTATCAGTTTATTGCATCAAAAAAAGCCCTTTAGCTGTGACTTTTCCTACCATTGTCATGATGCTCTAATTAATTTATCTACAGACTCATTTTTTTATCTGCAAAGTCTTCCTCATTGTCTGTATCATCATGATCTGCTTGCCTGCTGGACCATCCTTTGACTGCACTAGAAAGGCGACATTACCTACTCAGAAATATGTTACATACTCACATGTATATTGTGTAGTATTGCATATGCAGAACTGCTGCCTATGTGCCATTCATCTCTGAGCCTCTCCTATATATCACTTTCCTCTGAAGTCCTTCAGGTTCCTTTCCAGTTTCTCTGATTTCAATTTTCCCCCTAGTTTGCTTTAAAAACAGCTATAATAATAGTCATTCTTTTCACTTCTTCAATTTTTTTTCTAAATTTCTGAGTGTCTTGACTCTATCTTCTGTTCATGTTCTGGAGATCCTGTACATTTTCTGATTCCTACCTGGTGTTCTAAATTTTTTTTTTTTTTTTATGATACTTTCTGTGCTCATGATTTCACCTTCAAAGATTTTGGTTGGTTATGTTTGCTTGCTTTCCTTTTGTTGCACACATTGTCAGTAAAAATTACTCTGAATCCCTCTGCACTTTAACACACTGACTATGTTATTATCACAAAATCTCAGTTGTGCAGCAACAAGAATTTGTAGCTTGTTTGGAGTTTCATCTATTGAGTGCTGTCTTTCCAAAACTCCAGCTCATCTGTTTCTGCCTCATCTCAATTCTTTTCTCTCTCACCTCTTTTCTTCCTGATTTAGCTTATAATCATATCTTAGCTTATGATCTTATCTCTCTAACTAGCTTTTAATCTTGTAAATCCATTTGAGATAAAAATTATTAGATAGCATTCTTAACCAATTTCAAATACATTGCTATATAACATTTGTAATCTCTTTACTCCTGCAAAACAACAAAGTACAACATGACATGACAGATGTGCACTGTGGCATGCCTGAAGTGTAGCCACCTCCAAACTGAAATACTATGGTTATTAAATAGCCTACAATTACCCTGCACAAAGTAATAGTGTACATGAATGTAATATCTAATTCCCACTTCACACCAGGGAAGGAATTGAAGTGCAAAGTATATATCTACACACAGCAGAACTTTTAAATTCCCCAGAAGTGCCAAAAGGTACAGTAGTGACCCTGTATACACCTATTATTTGCTTTGTAGAGATAATATTTCCTGTTATGAGTTCTGGAGGGATAAAACCTTTGAACTCTGAAATGAGAAAATTGATCTGATAAAAAGTTAAACATAGGTTCGTAAGACAGTTGTTAGATTAAATTAGATGTAGAATATAAAGCTAGACTTCAATCATGCTTCTTCATGTGCTAATCAGTCCTATACTGGTCATCTGAGAATACTGATAAGAGATGAATAACAGAGGAATTACAGAACAATTTGGAAGAATAAAAGCATTAAGGAATGAAACCATGTATTATTCAAGGTCTGGGCACTGGTCCTGCAAAGTTTTACTTGTTTATATAACTGCAAACTAACTTACTTCAGTAACCCTGAAGCTACTAACAGTGCTTAAAAATAAGCATATATTTTGCAGGTCCAGGGCTGATTGAAATAGGGTGTAAACATATAATTTTAGGATAGAAAAAGAGAATTTAAAGGGTGGTCCGACACGCTGAAATATATTTTCTACATATGTATTCTACCCTTCTGTCCTCATCAGAGTTGCAATCTCATTACATAGATTCATAACAGTGAAACTTTCTTTTTATGAAAAAGCAGCTGGGTTCTGCTCTGATGATTTTTACTTTTCAAACAAACACAGTGGATAGAAGATGGATGAATGGTAAGCATGATAAATTAGCTTAAAACCTCAGGACCCTGCAGGATATTTGGCTGCAAAATGAAAATATGCTTCACCTCTCCTTTTGTGGAAGGCACTTGGACACTATGGCAAGATAAACTTGAAAGAGTAGGTAAGAAACGGGGTAATAGGACTTAAACAGACCATTACCAAAGCCAAGACTGGTCCCACTGCTGTTATTCTTAAAACATTTTCAGTCTCTCTCTCTATAGAAAAAGTTATGGTGGGATGCAGTAATTTTTGACCTTTGAAAACTGTGGGACCTTCTCACACTGAAGTAAATGCTTCTGTGCTTTCTCCCTGAGGGAGGCTGCCCTCCAGTTTTCTTCTGGTTATTTCTGTTTTGCAGAAGGAAGGACTTCCCATTTAGAAAGGTCCAGTGTGTGGTTTCCATTTCTTTCAAGCAGCTGCCAGTGTGCTCTTGCATAATTTATATAAAAGTGAAAATTTCATCTTAGAAACATGCTATTGAGACCCCAAGAAAATTTTATATGATCAAAATTTGTGTATTTGAAGAAAAAAAAAATATATGAAAATCAGTGGAAGCAAGAGCACAGCTTATGTACTCAATAGCACAGGGTAGCAAAAAATTCACCAGGAGAGATCTGAGGTGTAAGCACTCGATAAACAAGGAATGAAGTGAGACACAGTAAGTAGAAACAGCACCTGGAGATGTGCATGCCTTAGGAATCACAAAAAAGAAACCACTGTAGGTGATGAATTTTAACACAGCATTCTCAGATTAATGGCTTTTAAAAAAAGAACTACCTTTTTGCTTATGATGTTTTCATATTAAAAATTAAATCCAATCTGAGAATACTCAGGTTTTAAAAGATTACACTCTGCCAGGTATGCATTTAGGATTCTTATTATAAGGATAATTTTTTAAATTAATGATGAACTGAAATCCTGTGTTGTTGAACAGGCCTATTTCTTATTGAATCTAGTAGGAACTGCAAGTTTTCAGAACCTGTTTGTGCAGCCAGTTCTAAGATCATATTTGGTTTTCTTTGGTCTGAACATGCAATAATCCCCAGAGAAATCTACTGTATAAGAATGGATGGCTGAAACAAACTGTTAAAAAAAAGTTGCAGAAGGCTACACACAAAGAAAGCAGAAATGTAAGGACTTGGATGGAATAGAGAAATGAGGACTGGTAGGGATGGAATAGAAAACATTCCAAACATATAAAAACAGGACTAAAAAGAGGTTATGAGCACAGAAAAGCATTTGGTGACTGAGGCTGTAGTTCGGCCAAGATACCTGTCCTTAGAATTTAGAGTTAGAATATGCAGCTTCACAAGAAAAGTGGGCAAAAAAGAATTTCAATGCAAAAACTGCCCTCTCCCCCCGCCCCTGTTTGTGTGTGAATAAACTGTGTTTGTTGAATGTGGAGGCATCATAATTGGATTTTTTTTCTTTTTCGGGCTGTGGCTACTGGCTGCTTCTTACATGATATCTAATTGGCTGAGGAGCAGATCTTCACCCTCTTAGCTTTGTGCTCTGCTTTCCTGATTGCTCTTTACTTATGTTTGAGGTATGTTTTAGGGATGCACATGTTCAGGGACATT